>SNQJ01S0011837.1:191656-209588 GCA_010110895.2 Picea sitchensis | reverse complement strand
GTTTTTATTGACGATATATTAATTTACTCCAAGAATAGAGAGGAACATGAGGAACATCTTAGACTTGTGCTTCAAGTGCTAAGATAACATCAACTCTATGACAAATTTAGCAAGTGCGACTTTTTCCAGAAGCAAATACATTACCATGGCCATGTCATATCTGAAAAAGGAGTAGTAGTAGATCCTGCCAAGATCTGGTCTATCATGGAATGGCCTACCCCAAAGGACGTTTCAGATATCAAATCCTTTATGGGCTTAGCAGGATACTATAGGAGATTTATAAAAGGATTCTCCAAGATTGGTTGTCCAATCACTGCCCTCCAGAAGAAGGGAGATAAATTCACGTGGACACAAGAATGTGAAGAAAGATTTCAATCTCTAAAAAATTTACTAACCTATGCACCCATGTTGAAGATATCTGATCCCGAAGTTGAATTCCTCGAGTGCATAGATGCCTGTAAGGAAGGGCTCGGAGGAGTCCTTATGCAAGGAGGAAGTGTAGTCTGCTATGAATCTCAAAAATTGAATGAGCATGAAGTCAACTATGTGACCCATGATCTAGAATTGGCTGCCATAATGCACGCCTTAAAAATGTGGAGGCATTACCTCCTGGGAAGGAAATTTGTACTTATGACAGACCACTATGGATTGCGATATCTGTTGGACCAACCAAATCTCAATGCCAGACAAGCTAGGTGGATGGATTTCCTTAGCGAGTTTGATTTTGAAATCAAACATATTAAAGGAAAGGAAAATAAGGTGGCCAATGCCCTTAGCAGAAGTATGAAAACAATTCACTTGACAACGGTGAGCACCTGCGAGTTGAATGTCAAGGAAAGAGTCAGGAATGCACAAGAAACAGGCACATTCTTCCAGACCGTGACCTTGTACCTGGAGAAAGAATCCACAAGGATAATGTATGAAGGCTACCAGATGATAGATGGAGATATGATAACTTACAAAAATAGATTGTATATTCCATATTGTGATGACTTGAAGAGGTTCATAATGGATGAACTACATAAAAGACCATATACTCGTCATCCAGGATACCAGAAGATGATCACAGCCACCAGGAAACAATTCTATTGGCCTAGATTGAAGAAATACATAGTTGAGTACTTATCCAAATGCATAGAATGAAAACATGTTAAATCAGAACACCGACACCCAACATGATTATTACAAACTTTACCGATCCCAGAATGGAAATGGGAAACCATCTCCATGAATTTCATCACCGGACTTCCAACCTTGACCAAACAGAATGACACCATCATGGTAGCGGTGGATAAACTGAGCAAGTCTGCCCATTTTATCCCTGTCAAGTCGACTTGCAAGGCAATAGACATCGCCAACGTATTCATGAAGGAGATATTCAGACTACATGGTATGCCTAAAGAGATTGTGTCTGACAGAGACATGAAATTTACTTCCAACTTTTGGAAATCCTTGATGGTTGGTCTAGAGACCAAATTACTATTTAGCATAGCCTATCATCCTCAAACCGATGGACAGACGGAAAGAGTGAACCAAATATTAGAATACATTCTAAGGATGCATGTAATGAATCAACCCAAAAAGTGGGAAGATTACCTGCCACTGGTGGAATTCGCCTACAACAACGGCTACCAAGAATCCCTGAAGATGAGTACTTTCAAAGTCCTCTACAGTAGGCCGTGCAACACTTCAATCAGTTGGAGTAATCCCATAAACATAATTACTATTGGAACCGACATGTTGAAATAAATGGAACAACAAGTGATTCAGATAAAACAACATCTAAAGGTCGCTCAGAACAGACAGAAAAGTCATGCCGACCAAAAGTTAACTCCAAGAGAATTCAAGATGGGAGACCACGTATATCTCAGAGTTAAGCCCAGGAAGAGTTCCCTGAGGATGGGAGCTTGTGCCAAGTTGGCACCTTGGTATTGTGGACCCTTTGAAGTTATAGATAGAGTGGGACCTATAGCCTATAGGCTAGCACTTCCTCCCACAGTAAAAGAACATAATGTTTTCCATGTTTCATTATTGAATAAATATGTACACGATTCTAATCATATAATTAACTGGTTTGTGATCCAGGTGGAACTCGAGGGAGAATTCTTGCCAGAACCTCAATGCATACTGGACAGAAAGGAAACCCCACTCAAGAACCAAACCATTTCATAGGTCAAGGTGCAGTGGAGACATTTTGGCCCATATGAGGCTATGTGGGAAATGGAAGATTCCATGAAACAGGCATATCCGATTTTGTTTACTTCTATACATACATGTCATATTGATATATAGAACATCGAGGACGATGTTCCTTTAAGGGGGAGGGAATTGTAACACCCTGTTTCCCCCAGTCTGTAAAAAAAAATAACTATATTGGCCAAGAACTATGGCAAACTCAAAGATGTGAATGTTTGATATGATGGACCTTTGTATAAAAGGTCGATGAATGTAAATTATGTTATGAATATGGGTTGCATGACTGTTGGGAGGGGGATGTGCTAAAATAGACTAGGATGGCTAATGAGAGGTGGTGGAAGGGACCTAGAATGGTTGCGTTAACTTCCACCTAGCCAATACCGTACTGGTTTTTACTTGCTCAAAGACCAAAGCAACTCTCTGATCCTGGAATGGATTTTCCGTCAGATTGGTAGGTGGGGAGGATCCTCAAGAGTTAATGAGGGGATGGGAGTGAACCTCCCATCCTTAAAATCTCCTAGACCTGACCACATACAGGGAAATTCATTCCATATGCAATCTTGCAGAGAAAAGGCAAGAGAGGAGGTGTGGTAAAGGGCAGAGAGAAAAAGTGTGCACGACGGGGATCACGAAAGAGAACTGGAGAAACTCTGGAAACACAGGAAGTTCTAAACATAGGAGAAGGAGAGTAGCCTTCGTCCTGGATTATATTTTTGTATCAGGAGAAGGAGAGTAACCTTCATCCTTGACTTCCGTTGAGCTGGAAGTAGGAAACCAAATCTCAAAGCATCGTGGTCTAGCTCGGGGGTGGCTAGTGATAAATCCGTTTGGAGTGACTGAGCCTAAAGTTGGGTGGAAACGAGCACCCCTCTCAGCAGTTGCATCACGCCTGGTGGATCTGATAAGTGTTTTATGCCTTGTATTTTGAATTGAATATCATGAATACATGCTCATGTTTATATGCCCATAATGATTTATGTGTGGAATGATTGCATGGTGTTTTAGACTGGAAATAATGGACACATGTGTATACTTACATGCCATAGTTGGTTTCTGTACAAATGTTTAAGCCTGGGGCATGAGTTCGCTCCACCGAGAATCATCTTGTTTGCTTTATTCTTGTAATACACTGGGAAGGCTCCTCGAGAGTAGTCTTCCTCGGGAATTACACCATAAAACTTGGAACCGTACTGAACCTTTACCCGGATACTCAACTAAGATCAGGGACATTTTGCCAAGGACTATCTAAAGGTTCATGCAATCTGTGTCTGGAAATCTTATGCAAGAAAGAGTATCTCTCTAAGGTCTCAAAGTCGTGGGATTTTAAAGCTTCGAGAGGTTGAATTTTGTGATTCAAGCTCATAAAGGATAGCAAGTCCAATTATCGAAAGAGAATACCCCATCGTTGGTAGACGAACGGTTGGAATCCTTTCGGAAATACCCCAGATCTGTCAAGACTGATGGGTCTAGAGGAGGAGCGTAGGTGTTAAATACCTCGACCCTCTCAGCCTTCGCAAGTAGCGATGGGACCCAGGACCGTATATCCAAGGATATATCGAAGCTCTATTAACCGTCGATCTTAACCTTTGCATAGGCAGGAGAGTGGATTCGACAATGTCCTGAAAGTCCTGAACTATTCGAAACCATCCATCGGCATAGGACGCGTGGCAGTCAGGTAGCATTTCACTGACTCACGACTTGAAGTGGTCAAGTGTAGGACTGCATGAACTCACGATTCGCAAAATCACGACGTGATCATGGTCGTTGGATCCAAGCCACAGGAAAACCGTTGGATCAAAACCTCCACATGGTATCATGTATCGAGGGTTCAAAGGTTGAAAGAACTTCCTTTCGACTGCAGAAGTCACGAAGTGCTGAGCACTGAGGGCTCATGTGAACACATGGCACATCTGTTAGGTGGGGACTGCGTGGTTGACAGGTGGCATAATAACAAACGCCCAGAGAAAGGTGGGATCGGGTGACAAGTGGTGGACACATGTTGCGTGGGAAAGAGTCAACCCATTGTTGACTTATCGTGGCTCGGGGTTTCGCAGGATGAATAAGTTGCACCTTGATCGCTAAGGTCACGAAACACCGNGGGGGGCAGTGACACGACTCGTAATCAGAGTATAGTGGAGGAGACAAGTGGCATGTATGCGTCGCTTGGCATAGTCCACATAACGTTGACCTCTCGCGTCTCGAGGATTCGCGAAGGAGGAGCATGAGGGCTCAACACTCCAACTAGCGAAGTCACGAGTTGCGAGTAGTGCTATTATTTAGCCTAGCCTATAGTTATATGTAGAAGGTACTAGTGAGGAGGGATCCATACCCGTATCGCATCTCAGGTATCAGCATTTGGAGAAAGAGGAGTCAAGACCCTTGACTCTCCAACTGGCGAGTTGCGAAAGGCGCTTGCGCTAAGGGTAGGTTATGGTCGCTTGGAGGAGGATAAGGGAAGGGAGATGGTCTGCACTAGGCCCCATAGAAATTCGGGAATTCTATCTCTCGAAGGAAAAGATGAAAAAATATAGGTTGTCGTAGTAGGTGTGTGATAGTTTCATTGTTATTCCTTGTTTGTTGTTTGCTATTTGTAGCTTGCAAGCAAGAATTTTCAATACTAGGAATCCATGGCTCAAAATCTTGTTGCAAAACATCTTTTTGTGTGGCTACTACGACTAGAATATTTTCCTTGTTCTTGAATGTCAATGTTCTATACAGACCCCACCTTTGTCGCAACCATAGTGACATATAAAAAAGAAAACTCCTCATTTTTTCCTGCTCCTCAAAATCATGTGTTTGGTGCATTTTCCCCAATGTTCTCCTCATATTTTATGTTCCTGGAAACCATACGTTTGGTGCATTTTTCCTATTATGTTCCCTTCCAAACGTCTTGTTCCTCTTTGAATGTCGATGTTGAACACATAACCCACATTTGTTGCAGCTACAGTGAAATATAAAAAAGAAAACTGAATGTTCTCCTCTTATTTTTTGTTCCTGGAAACCATGCGTTTGGTGCATTTTTTCCAGGTTGTTCCCTTCCAATGACATATGCCAAATTCCACATCCTGGATATCATGTCATAGCTATTTCGAAAATAACAATGCAAAGGGGTTTAGAAAACGAATTCAGAGTTGTCACAGGGGACAAGCATTTTCTAGGGCCTTGTGGCAAGGCATGCTTTTATTCTCTGAATCAAAAACTTCGTCCACCTATTTCGTTTGTGTTGTCCTTTATGTCTTGCAAAGCATCTTCTGCCACTGAAAATATTATAGGATTCACACGTGGAATATGTTTAAAAATGATATACCTTGAATACTCAGTCTTGGTGTTGAGCAAATTTATAGTGTTATTTCATTTGCGTTGTCTCTTCTGTTTGGTTCACTGTTCACTGTAAGTTTGTTTGTTTGTCATATGTTGTAGAAACTAGGGGGATTGAATTTGACAAGAAGAAGGTTGAAGGATACATAGAGGAATTGGTCTGCAGTTTCGCACTTATAGTTTTTTTTTTCTTTTTTTCTTTTTTCTCTGTTTGCATATAAACTAAATATAGCTAAGAAACATCTTGAAAATCATAGCTTAAGAGATGAAACACGTAATAGATGTTGAGTCCTATGAAATAGATACAGACTCCATTGTACATGGCATCATTGACCAGGTATTGCATAGCAATGGGATTTTTAGATTGGATGCATTATCGTATACTGTAGGATATTTCTTTTTCGATGCATTTCAGGTTCATTTGCATTTCTGTTATTCCTCGACTGACCTGCAAAATGGATTGATAGATTATTTCTTGGGCTATTTAAAAAATGGCAATGCTGAGGCATTGGAGTTGTATCAATATGAATTGGCATATGATTTTCTTTGGCAGTTGCATGGAATACATGATGTCACTACGTATTTTTCCAAGATGCGGTTGTCTGCATCTACATTTATGCCTACACATGAGAGGGGACTTTAGGGAGATACATTTTGTATATGGTGGTTGTCCAAGTGGCTAAATATATCAATTGGAATATGGTCATTGAAAAGAAAAACAAGATATCTACTATTCAAAAAAACTACATCTAGCGATCCATAGTGCATCTTGTTCCATGATGCCAATCATGTCTGTGGTCATTATGAACCATTACTCTATAGAAAATTATCCATATGCAATCTTGGAGGACCTCATATTTACTTGTACCTCATTTTCAAAGGCCTTGGATCGCAATGGAAACGAATTATGCATCGTATACACTACCATGGCGTGCAGATAGCGACAACTGTTGCATCTAGTTGTCGAGATAATCTGTTCAATGCAATTTTCTGTTTGGTAGAAAAAAAAATTGTTGTGCAGTCGTCGCGACTTTACACTGTACAATCCTTTTGCAATGCAATTATAGGCGGCATCCAACAG
The DNA here is from genome assembly GCA_010110895.2 of Picea sitchensis. Lineage (NCBI taxonomy): Eukaryota > Viridiplantae > Streptophyta > Pinopsida > Pinales > Pinaceae > Picea > Picea sitchensis. The sequence goes on along the minus strand of SNQJ01S0011837.1, from coordinate 202,993 downwards.
GCTTTTAGCTACTTGCATCAACACCTTTCGCCATATCTCCTAGAAAATATGATGACAATTAGAAGTTGGAAACAATACATTGTAAACAAGGCACTCCCATATGATAAAGGAAATGTAGAGGGTGGAAGATTCTGTTTACAATGGCTATCTATCATATTCAGAGTAAATATCCAAGTCTGGTCGGCCCTGTTGGATGGCATTGTCCATTCCTGTTGTATTGATTCAAACTATGATCGAACAATTGACATCATCTTGTTGAAAATAGGTATGCCACATATCCATTATCAACCTTTGATGAGAAATACTAATAGTTTAGGGTCCACTTTCTATGCCACCAAAACCTCATCAAATCTGCATATGCCTCACATGCTATTTAATGAGAATGAAACTTGTCCTAGTTGTGATTAGGCCATACAGATCTTAAACAAAAAACGTAGACTAACTTATCACAACTTGAAAAAGGTCATATGTGAGAGAAAAAAATACATTGGTAGTGTAGGAAATACTACCAGTTCAGGGTCCAGTGTCAATCCCACCCAAACCGCATCGAATCTGCACAAGCATCACATGATATTTAATCAGAATTAAACTCATCCCAGTTGTCATGAGGTTATCCAGACCTTGAACAAAAAATGTATATTAACTTATCACAACTTGAAAAAGGTCATACGTGAGAGAAAAAAATACATTACTGCGCTTCCTTCTAGATAGAAACTAACATATCACAACCTAAAAAAAATTGTTTGTGCACAACACAATAACATTTTCTCTTTTTCTGCTGAGCACAAACATCACATGTTGAATGACAAATATCATAACAATTTTCATCATTGAGATGGTGAGGATGCAATTCTCATAAGAAATGTCAATTCCACCTCCAACATGGCTTGTCAACAAGTGAAACTAGTTTCCAGTGGCAAGCATAAGTTAACCTACCACATCTTGAAAAAATAGATATGTGAGAGAAACAGGTACGAACACATATCCCACAATGGTCATGGTATTGACCGAGAGGAAAAAATCACATTTAGTGGGCTAGAGCCAACACCATGCATTGCTACCAATGAAAACCAACAAACACATTCTACGCATACTTCCCTATGGAAGAAAGATGCAAAACCGATCTATATGAAACAAATTAAAGACACTCCTTCCATTGCATGTGAAATTTGTGATCAATCAAATTTCACAAAAAACACTAAGTCTTTCATGCCCGATTTGGAAGAAGAATACCTCCACTTGACACTAAATGATAAAACATTTTTGAGTGGCAATATTTGTCTTCCATGCAAACAATCGCTTGAAAATGGAAAATTGCCACACTTTGCAACGCATAAGCAAATAAGATGTAATACACCACTACCATATGTAAGTTCACTTACAGAACTTGAATAGAGACTTGTGTCTCTCCGAATTGAATTTGTACAAATCAGAGCCTGGGGCTATAAACAACCCCAAATGGGCTTAACAAGATCAATTATTAATGTGCCTTTCCAACTAGATGTTGTGCAAAAATTCTTTCCACAATTCATTAGAGATACAATGACAATTGTGGTAGATCTCAAAAGATGCTTGCAATACAAGAATGCATACTATATAGGTAAAGTGTGTGTGCATATTGTCATGAAAGCATTAAAAGAATTATGTTCTAGGGCCATGTACAAAGCACAAAGCATTTGTATGAATGAGAATTGGAACAATGTTCTTGGAGAAGGGGATGAAAACTCTTCACAGACTCTTGAAACTGCTAGTGAATTTGATACAAGCGAGGAATCGGAGAATGAAACACCTGCTGAAACATTGATACATGGATTCACTAACTCACAACGCATTCGTGATTTGCAAGACAAGATTGTCAAAATTGCACCTGCTGAGGAGCAACATCCACTTGGAATATTCAAGGAAACATTTGCTGAGGAAATGAACTTCCCAACACTTTTCTATGGATATCTATGTCCCAATGACATTACGAAACAATTCATCTACCATAAAATAGTTCGATGGGAGCTGCTACATTCAAGCAATGACTTCTCCTGTCACATAACAAATTTGTTTTTCAAAACAATGCGCATAATAATTGAGCAAGTGTTGTCTTTCATGTGGGTGAGAATAAGAAAAGGCCAGCTACAAGGAAGAAATTTATTGGCCAAATATGTCAAGTACAAAGCAAACCTAGAAAAAAATCCTGAAATATGATATTGGATACATAGATTTCAAAAACATTCGCATTTCTCCTGACTATTTGCAACAAAACAAGAAAACTATTTTTTCAATGATCCAACAATTGGGACTACCAAAATTTTTCATCACATTTACAAGTGCAGAGCATCGTTGGGATCCATTGGTGGCTACGATGTCTACATTGTATAGGAGCATGAAAAGAAAAAAACAAACTGATACACTAGAAAATGATGACATTGACTGCCTCATAAGAAAAGACCCAGTGATATGTACTTGCTACTATAGACATAGAATAAATTATTTGAGACAATTGATATGCCATGATGAAACTTTTTTTGGAAAAATATCAGACTACTTTTTTGTGACTAAGTTCTAGAATTGGGGGAGTGAGCATGACCATGCACTATTGTGGATAGAGGGTGCACTAGTCTATGGAAATGAAAACAAATCACATATCGAGCAGTTTGTGGACAAATACATAACATGCAACATAGATCATTTGGATCCAGAACTTGCCAAAGTTCATAGACATTATCATACAAAAAGCTATAAAAAACAAAAAAAATCACATTGCAGATACAACTTCCCTACGCCGCAATTGAGAACAACAAGAATCATAGAGCCACTTAGTTTAGAGGAAAATGTTGTCATTGAGAAATATAAATCCTTGTTCTCATTTCTAGAACAACGATACTTTGATGAGTTAACGAGCTTCGACGACTTCTTGACAGAGCTAAATCTAACAGAAGATGAGTACATCCAATCCATACAATGTACACTTAAAAAACCAATAGTTTTCCTTAAACAAAAACTTTCCCATATTTGGAACAACAGTTTCTCCAAGGACATGCCAGTTATGTGGAATGCAAATATATATGTGCAGTATGTCCTCAGTGCGTATGCTGCAACATCGTATTGTACCTCGTATATGACAAAGGTTGACAAATCTATGACAGGTGCATCCAGAAGAATAAACAAAGAACATGAAAGAAGTAATATTGATGCTATGAAAATGACACATACACTTGGAAATACATTACTTAATCTTCAAAAAATGTATGTTGAACAAGCAGTCCACATTGCACTTTCCCTGCCCCTCAATTGTAGTTCAAGGAAATGTGTCTTCATAAACACAACTTCACTTGAGAAACTCACATTTGTGCTTAAACCACCATCTTTGCTAGAACAAGAGCCTGACAATTAAGAGGATGTGCTATGTCACTCTATTATTGATTATGACCTCCAACGTCCATCTCCTATTAAGCATATCTTCTTAGCAGGGTTCGTATCACATTACAAAAAAAATGGTGCACCCATATCAAAAAGAAAAAATCCCTCTATAATACACTTTGTCAAATACAAAAAACATACTGACTATGAAAACTATTGTAGAGAAAAACTATTGTTATACGTTCTGTTTAATCAAAATGAAAACACATGAAAACATAACTTCCCTACATGGGAAGTTGCGTATATTTCCTCTGAGACTATAGTACAAACCAATGAATCTAGTTTTACATACAATGTTAATCCAACATGGGGTGATCTATAAAGTGTAGTTAATAAACTAGAAAACCTTGACAATATTGATGAGAGATTTACAAATTGTAAAACAACTAGAACTCTTTGTGAGTCCTATGACTTGCAAGAAGATTTTCCTCATCCTGGAGTAGGCGACATTGAAAAACATATCAATCTTGGTTTTCAAGTCACAAAAAATCCTTTCCTTATTGAAAATAACGAATACCACAGAGTCAAACATCTGTTGAATCAAGAACAACAAAAAATTCTAAAGGGCATTGTTCTTAAAAAATGATTGAACATGCATACTCATGTGCACTTGTTCCTTATAGGCGGGTTGAGAACATGCAAGACATTCACAGCGAAAGCACTATTCCAAATTCTTATACAAATCTATGATTCAAACAATTCGTCTGATCCTATGAAACCAAAGGGGCTAATAGTTGCATACACATAAAAATATGCATATAATGCAGGTGGATCAATAGTCCACTTTTCATTTTTGATGCCTTTTAACAAGTCACAGTTTCTTCCACTCAACAAGGAAATGTTAGATACCTTGACAACCGACTAAGAAACATAAAACATGTGCACACCAAATACTTTGGAAACATTGACATGATATTCTGTGGGGATCTTTACTAGGTGCAACCCATCCAAGATTCTTTGATATTTGAAGAACCTACGGTCAACATCCAAACAATGATGCATGAATTCTGGAAAGACAATATAAAATGATTTGAATTACATACTACAATGCGTCAGGCATATGAAACATTTATTGCAATTTTGAATAGAATGCAGACAAACACCCAAACACATGATGACTTAACATATATCAATTCAAGGTGCATGCGACCTGCACCAACAGACCCAACCTTCCCTTACCTATTCTACATGAATAGGGATGTTGCAATGCATAATAGGCACATGCTATTGCTCATGTTTGGCAATTATATCATCATCAATTCAATTGACCTGGAAGAAGACAACCATGGAAATGTTTCACGTCATGAACATACAACCACTTTGCCTTTGCAACTTGTCCTGAAATTAGACATGCTGGTTGAAATATATGCCTACAACTATGAGTCATAGCATGTCCTGGTGAATGGTGCAGATGGAATACTCAAAGGCCATACCAAAACATAAAAACTTGATGTCCTCTGGATTGAGTTCCATGAACCACATATAGGCCACCGACAAGAAAACAAGTTGGATTATCTATATAATTAAAACATTGCTCATGATTGGACACCTATCTTGCGAATATCAAAAACAATATCGACATCGACAAAGAAAGGTCAACTAAAGATTCGAAAACAGTTTCCAATTAAACTTGCATCTGCACGTACAGTCCACAAATCGCAAGGACTAACACTTGATAGTGTTTCATTTGACCCTATTGGAATTTGAATACATGGACCTGTATACACAACACTGTCCCATGTCAGAAGTGTAGACTCCTTGTATTTACTAAGTCCTCTTACAAAAGACAACTTCAAAGTCAAACACAAAATTGATATTGAGATTCAACGCCTTAGGACTACTGCAAAGTGGAATCTATAGTATGATTACCAATCCATACAAAAAAACTCATATTTATCAATTCTCTCACTTAACATGCACAGCCTACATGCACACATGGATGATATACTCAATGACTATGACACAATGCAATCTGATATTCTATGGTTGCAGGAAACATACATGACATTATGCATGCAAAACAAGAAATCTCCAAATCACAATTGCATATTGAGTTACATTACACATGGGGTGATGATATTAGTGAAAAAACATTTAACAATTTTGGAGCATATGCATTTCAAAGAAAACAATGTTGAGATGGTGCTCGCAAAAGTATTTCTCTATGCATCAGAAATTGCAATACTGAATCTCTATGCTACTCCGCATGCAACATTCTCCAACATACTAAATGTTCTTTCCAATGCATTAGACCATTTTCATCTAAACAAAACCATTGTCATTGTAGGAGACTTCAATATTGACATGCTACAAAATAATGCTAGAAGAAAAGAATTGGAAAACTACATGTGGAAATACAGTCTCCACTTTCTTTTGGATAACATAAACCATGTACAAAACACACTTATTGACCATGTATGATCGAATGTGCCCATTTCTCAATACAACGTCTTTATCTTATACACATACTGGTCTGATCACGATACAATTGGTGTTGCACTTGAATTATGAGATATACGTCAAACATATTTCTATGTTTCAAAGCATATCTGTCTAGCTTATTGCAGAAAACCAAGTTATCCAACATCTTAGTTTTCCTAGGTTTGTACACATACTGGTCTGATCACGATACAATTGGTATTTCACTTGAATTATGAGATATACATCAAACATATTGAAAAATCATATTTCTATGTTTCAAAGAATATCTGTCTAGCTTGTTGCAGAAAACCAAGCTTTCCAAATTCTTAGTTTTCCCTGGTTTGTAATTGATTTTGGACACAAAAGTTTGTTACAAAATTTTGTATATATACACAAACATGGATGAATGAAAAAAAAAAACGGGTACATTCTTATAACACTATCTGTTACTCTATTCCTTTTATTCTATTTTATTTATTGTGTGTACACATTCCTTGTTTTTCCTTACATGTCAACTTAGTTCATGTCCATTTTGTTTTGTACTTTTTTTCATCAAAACAAATAGGAAAACTAGACAAGGCAAAGAACTCTTACCCATAAATGTAGAAGAATACATGCAAAGGTGCATACTTCTACCCATAATCCATATCCAATTGATTTTCCTTTACTCTGTCTATACTTTTTCCATTGGTTTGCAATTCTTCTGTTTTGTTTTTCCTTGGATACTACATATCTTTTGGTATATTAACTTATTTTCATGTCAATTGTATTTTTTGTGCATCTATCTTGAAATAAATAAATTTGTACTCCATCTTTTTTTCATTTGTTCCTATGTAGAAGCTTGCTTTCATGTCCATTGTATTCTTTGTATTGCTACATTGAAACAAGAACACAGTAATTGAACACTAGGATGGAGCCTTATGTGCCACATCTGAGAAAGATGGAGTATAATCTTGCAAAAGGTATGACTCCAGTTGTGCCACAACAAATACAATGCGTATACCTAATGCACATCCATATTGAGTATGAACAATATACACATGTTCATATCCACTGTCTTAGAAGTGACATGGACATGGGTAGCGAACTGTCGCAAACATCAGCACAACGACAATGTTGAAGGTAAGGATTCATAGATTACGCTCTTTCTGTGTTTACGAAACAAATATCCACAGTTATTTATTCTTCTATGCGATGGTAAAAATGTTTATGTCGTTTACACCACATGTTTTTTAGTTCACAAGAACTATCGAAAAGTAGAAGTGAAACCTCCATCATAGTACAAGTTCCAGAGACTAAGAGGTGGTTACAAAAAATCTGATCTACACACGTTGTCCAATTTGTGCATATATTGAAGCTTGTCGTATTTTAGAATATGCTTGCATGTAAGAATGCCAATTCATGTATTTTGTCTATTTCTTATTGACATAGATATTAACAACATCGCCTTTAACTTTAAATAGGGTCTGTTGAGATCCAACTATATGCCATGGTTGAGAATGTTTTTCCCATAGTTGATGTGTTTCTATCGCTTGATAATTATCACAGTAAGTGTTGTTGTGTGAGGCATATATTTCTTTGCTCCCCTTTTTTTTCCTCTTTTATACTTACCCATTTTCCCTTTTCTTCTTCCCCTCTATTATTTGTTTATGGTTCTATACTCAGTCCCATATCTATGCTCATGGGTTCCCATGATGACAGAGTGATAAATTCTATGTCCCTCTATATCTTTACATCACGAGTCCAATCGACTGTCGTTCATTTTCATACGTAGCCAATTTTATGGCCACGGGTTCCTGCGTAGGCGCCATCGAACTTTCATGCCTATTGTTCGCGGTATACATATTGCATCCAAAACTTCGGTGATTTACAATTTGACCCTGGACTCCTCGAACTCCCAAGCCTCACTCTACCTACAATGAATCTATCTGAATGCTTGCATATAAGTGTGCCAAGTCATATATTTTGTCTATTTCTTGTTGATATAGATATAAAAAACATCTATTTTATCTTGAACCAGGGTGTGTTAAGCTCTAACTATATTCCATGGCTAAAAATGTTTTTTCCCATAGTTGATGTGTTTCAATTGCTTGATAATTATCAGACTAAGTGTTTTTGTGTGACGCATATAGTTCTTTTCTCCCTTTATTTTTCCTATTCTATACTTACTCGGTCTTCCCTTTTCTTCTTTCCCTGTATTATTCATTTTTGGTTCTATACTTAGTCACATATTTATGCTCGCAGGTTCCTCGGGTGGCAGAGTGATAAATTATATATCCGTTTATATTTTCACATCACATGTCCGACCGACCGTCCTTCATTTCCATACTTGTCCAATTTTATGGCCGCGAGTTCTCGCGTAGGCACTATCGAACTCCCATTCCCCGTGTTCAGGTACACATCTTGCACTCAAAACTATGGTTATCTACAATTCGACCCTGGACTCCTCGAACTAGCAAGCCTCACTCTGCCTACGATAACTCCATCTAATCTCCCTACCTTTCCATACTTAATACCAAGTGTTTTTGTGTGACACATAAAGTTCTTTACTCCCTTTCCTTTTCCTCTTCTATACTTGCTGATTTTTCCCTTTTCTTCTTCCCCTCTATTATCCGTTTCTTCTTCTATACCTAGTCGCATGTCTATGCTCACAGGTTTCCGTGGTTGCAGACTCATAAATTATATAGCCATCTATATATTCACATCATGAGTCTGACCGACTGCTGTTCATTTCCATACTTAGCCATTTTTATGCCCGCCAGTGCCCAGCTAGGCCCTATCAAACTCTCATGCCCCAAATTCTCATGCCCTATAGTCGATGTGTTTCTATCGCTTGATAATTATCAGATAAATTTTTATTGTGTGAGGCATAAAGTTCTTTTCTCCCTTTCTTTTTCCTCTTCTATACTTAGTCACATTTCTATGCTCGCGGGTTCTTGGGTGGCAGACTCACAAATTATATATCCATATATATCTTGACATCACGATTGCGACCGACCGCCCTTCGTTTCTTACTTATCCAATTTTATGGTCGTGGGTTCCTGGGTAGGCGTTATCGAACTCTCATGCCTCGTGTTTGGAGTATACATCTTGCACCCAAAAATTTGGTGATCTACAATTCAACCATAGACTAATCGAATTTGCAAGCCTGACTCTACCTACGATGACTTCATCTAACTGCCCCGCCTTTCCATACTTAGTCGTTTCTTCAAAGTTTCACGTGTTCACAGACTCCAAGGTTCAAAAAAGTATCAAAGCATTTTTCACTCCCCTCCATCCCCGCCACCTTTGCCCCTTTCCCAATGCACATTAATTATTCTTTTACTAGTGACAACTCACCACAGATGTTCAAAAATATTGGCATTAATAAGAGGAAAGCTCGAGGACATCTCCCATTAAAATGCATTAATGGGAGAATATTATGGAATCTGATTAGTTTCTTTCTGTCAATCTTGAATTTGCAAAAAATTGTTGGTTATTTTAGTTTTTTTAAGACATCATCATAGAAGGAATGCAATATTGTGCTAGCCCATTGTCATCTACAAAGGTGTTGACATGATGGCCCTCTTTAGTATTGAGCATATATTACAGCTTTGCATATTTGAGAGTATTCTTGCATATGAAAATGTTGATCCACCCTTCAAATTTAAACATGGTTTGCATTTGGGCCACAAAGAATACTAATAAAATAATTAATATGAAAAGTGTTTAAGTAAATATAAACAAATTATCTTCTAACTTGAACCTAATTTTGTTGAGGTCTAGGTATATTACATAACTAACAATGTTTTTCATATAGTTAATGTTTCTACCCGCTAGTTCCTGGATTCACGCTATCGAACTCTCATGCCACTGTTCTGTGATATACATCTTGCACCCAATTTTTTTTTATCTACAATTCGACTCCAGTCTCCTCGAACTCGCAAGATTCACTCTACCTACGATGAGTCTGTCTGTGTTTGTCTGACCGCCCCACCTTTTCATACTTTCTCGATTTTTCTTCCATCTTCGCACACTTTCCCAATGCAAATTGATTACAATTTTATTAGCTTAAAAAATATTGGCATTAATGAGAGAAAAGTTGGATGACATCTCCCATTAAAATGCATTAAACAAATATTTATGGGAGATTATATTACCACCCTCCAGTGTTTATTCTAAATACTATCACACAATTACTGCCACATATAGAAATATAAACAAATCTTCATCAAAATATTATCTTTTCTCACAAGAAACCCATGTATAGCCCAGTTGCCTAAAGTCAGCCATATTTGGATCCATAAACTAAACTTCCCTATTATCGAATTGGCAGAGGTGAATATTATGGCATTTGATTTATTTATTTTTGGTGTGTGTGGATCTTAAGATCGGAAAAATTGTTATTTACTTTAACTTTTTTAAGGCATTGTACCCCACCTTTCCATACTTAGTCGATTCTTTATCTCCTGTTGTCACAGATTGGCTCTGGGCTCCTAGGTCCTCAAAATTTTTGAAGTATTTTTCTCTTCCGTCCATCCCCACCACCTTCACATGTTTCCCAATGCACATTAATTATGCCTTTATTAGTACAACTCACCAAACACATCAAAAAGATTGGCATTAATAGGCGAAAAGGTCGAGGATATCTCCCATTAAAATGCATTGAACCAATATTTACCAGAGATTATATTATGATGCTCCAACGTTCATTTTAAATACTATGAGGAGCAAAGGAATGTTCTCATCACCTTATGGCTGCAACTCGACAACATATCTGTTGAGATACCTTGAATATTTTCGGGCGCGAGGACCAGAGTTTTAAGTGGTCCAGAGCTTATGACTACTACTAGTCCCCTTCTTCCCAGAAGAAAGTTATCTCGACATCTGGAATTGCAGGAGAAAAGTATGTCCCCTATTTGTTTGACTTTAAGGAGTTTTTCATGTGCTGCGCGGAGAACTATATTCTGAACCAGCAGATTATCCAATTGGGAAAACATTCTTGAGTCTCCCTATCACCTCAAGTAGTTTGAAAGATTTTAAGACTTCTCGACCCAATGCCTACTTTCAAGGGTTAGAATTGCAAACAGTTATTAAAGAATCATGATAATTAATTGGACCTCTTGCCGAAGTTCTTAGAGAACCCAATGAATACTCCCCGAGACATGACTAGATTACAGGTTAGTGCATTTAAAAACCCTTTCCAGAAAATTGCATGGCTTTTCACAAGGATAAAGGGACAAGAAAGTGAAACCAACATCTCTCAGATGATTTTGTATATTTTGTATTTTACGGTCAAGGTACAAGACATCTTCCATTGGGGAAAGTTTATTTCCATTGAAATATCCTCCCAATTATTGCAATACACAAGGCAAAATAAATTATTTATGTCATCTTATTTATTTTTTGCGATGGAGAATTGCTCTCCATTCCATGGACTATCTATGTGTAAAAAGGTGAACTGAGAATTTGACCCAGTAACCTTCTCGTACCAGATATTATGGAGACACGACGCCTCCCAACATT
>SNQJ01S0011837.1:178490-191606 GCA_010110895.2 Picea sitchensis | reverse complement strand
CCAAAAATAATATCTAATATCTTGCACTGCGAAAGCCCCTATATGCTTAAATAATAAGAGTTAAGGGAGCTCTAACTAGGTAGTTCATAAGGCACAATACTTGCTAAGGTTTTGCAAATGGGGTAGCAAGCTAAGTGGGCTTGATTGTGGGAAAAAATCCACAGTTAAGCGCGCTTGAGCTAGAGGCGTCTTGGGATGGGTGACCACCTGGGAAGTCTTGGTTACCGGGTGCAAGCCCCGGAAGTGATGATTGATGCTATGCAATTCATTTCGTTGGTTTCAATCCCATTTCTTCACCCCTGTGAGCATCACCCGATGCAATGAGTGCTAAGTGGACTATTCAAACCATGAGAATTATTGGTCAGTTGCGACTAATACTCATGAATATGGGTCATAGATTAATGACTTACACTACGCAGTTAATCCCAAAAATAATATCTAATATCTTGCACTGCGAAAGCCCCTATATGCTTAAAACCATTGTCATTGTAGGAGACTTCAATATTGACATGCTACAAAATAATGATAGAAGAAAAGAATTGGAAAACTACATGTGGAAATACAGTCTCCACTTTCTTTTGGATAACATAAACCATGTACAAAACGCACTTATTGACCATGTATGATCGAATGTGCCTATTTCTCAATACAACGTCTTTATCTTAGACACATACTGGTCTGATCACGATACAATTGGTGTTGCACTTGAATTATGAGATATACGTCAAACATATTGCAAAAACATATTTCTATGTTTCAAAGCATATCTGTCTAGCTTATTGCAGAAAACCAAGTTATCCAACATCTTAGCTTTCCCAGGTTTGTACACATACTGGTCTGATCATGATACAATTGGTATTTCACTTGAATTATGAGATATACATCAAACATATTGAAAAATCATATTTCTATGTTTCAAAGAATATCTGTCTAGCTTGTTGCAGAAAACCAAGTTATCCAAATTCTTAGTTTTCCCTGGTTTGTAATTGATTTTCGACACAAAAGTTTTTTACAAAATTTTGTATATATACACAAACATGGATGAATGAAAAAAAAAAACTAGTACATTCTTATAACACTATCTGTTACTCTATTCCTTTTATTCTATTTTATTTACTGTGTGTACATATTCCTTGTTTTTCCTTACATGTCAACTTAGTTCATGTCCATTTTGTTTTGTACTTTTTTTCATCGAAACAAATAGGAAAACTAGACAAGGCAAAGAACTCTTACCCATAAATGTAGAAGAATACATGCAAAGGTTCATACTTCTACCCATATTCCATATCCAATTGATTTTCCTTTACTCTGTCTATACTTTTTCCATTGGTTTGCAATTCTTTTGTTTTGTTTTTCCTTGGATACTGCATATCTTCTGGTATATTAACTTATTTTCATGTCAATTGTATTTTTTGTGCGGCTATCTTGAAATAAATAAATTTGTACTCCATCTTTTTTTCATTTGTTCCTATGTAGCAGCTTTCTTTCATGTCCATTGTATTCTCTGTATTGCTACATTGAAACAAGAACACAGTAATTGAACACTAGGATGGAGCCTTATGTGCCACATCTGAGAAAGATGGAGTATAATCTTGCAAAAGGTATGACTCCAGTTGTGCCACAAAAAATACAATGCGTATACCTAATGCACATCCCTATTGAGTATGAACAATATACACATGTTCATAGCCACTGTCTTAGAAGTGACATGGACATGGGTAGCAAACTGTCGCAAACATCAGCACAACGACAATGTTGAAGGTAAGGATTCATAGATTACGCTCTTTCTGTGTTTACAAAACAAATATCCACAGTTATTTATTCTTCTATGCCATGGTAAAAATGTTTATGTCGTTTACACCACATGTTTTTTAGTTCACAAGAACTATCGAAAAGTAGAAGTGAAACCTCCATCATAGTACAAGTTCCAAAGACTAAGAGGTGGTTACAAAAACTATGATCTACACACGTTGTCCAATTTGTGCATATATTGAAGCTTGTCATATTTTAGAATATGCTTGCATGTAAGAATGCCAATTCATGTATTTTGTCTATTTCTTATTGACATAGATATTAACAACATCGCCTTTAACTTTAACAAGGGTCTATTGAGATCCAACTATATGCCATGGTTGAGAATGTTTTTCCCATAGTTGATGTGTTTCTATCGCTTGATAATTATCACAGTAAGTGTTGTTGTGTGAGGCATATATTTCTTTGCTCCCCTTTTTTTTCCTCTTTTATACTTACCCATTTTCCCTTTTCTTCTTCCCCTCTATTATTTGTTTATGGTTCTAAAATTAGTCCCATATCTATGCTCACAGGTTCCCATGATGATAGAGTGATAAATTCTATGTCCCTCTATATCTTTACATCACGAGTCCAATCGACCGCCGTTCATTTTCATACGTATCCAATTTTATGGCCACGGGTTCCTGCGTAGGCGCCATCCAACTTTCATGCCTAGTGTTCGCGGTATACATCTTGCATCCAAAACTTCGGTGATTTACAATTCGACCTTGGACTCCTCGAACTCCCAAGCCTCACTCTACCTATAATGAATCTATCTGAATGCTTGCATATAAGTGTGCCAAGTCATATATTTTGTCTATTTCTTGTTGATATAGATATAAAAAACATCTATTTTGTCTTCAACCAGGGTATGTTAAGCTCCAACTATATTCCATGGCTAAAAATGTTTTTTCCCATAGTTGATGTGTTTCAATTGCTTGATAATTATCAGACTAAGTGTTTTTGTGTGATGCATATAGTTCTTTGCTCCCTTTATTTTTCCTATTCTATACTTACTCGGTCTTCCTTTTTCTTCTTTCCCTGTATTATTCGTTTTTGGTTCTATACTTAGTCACATATTTATGCTCGCAGGTTCCTCAGGTGGCAGAGTGATAAATTATATATCTGTTTATATTTTCACATCACATGTCCGACCGACCGTCCTTCGTTTCCATACTTGGCCAATTTTATGGCCGCAAGTTCTCGCGTAGGCACTATCGAACTCCCATTCCCCGTGTTCAGGTACACATCTTGCACTCAAAACTATGGTTATCTACAATTCGACCCTGGACTCCTCGAACTAGCAAGCCTCACTCTGCCTACGATAACTCCATCTAATATCCCTACCTTTCCATACTTAATACCAAGTGTTTTTGTGTGACACATAAAGTTCTTTACTCCCTTTCCTTTTCCTCTTCTATACTTGCCGATTTTTCCCTTTTCTTCTTCTCCTCTATTATCTGTTTCTTCTTCTATACCTAGTCGCATATCTATGCTCGCAGGTTCCCGTGGTTGCAGACTCAGAAATTATATAGCCATCTATATATTCACATCATGAGTCTGACCGACTACTGTTCATTTCCATACTTAGCCATTTTTATGCCCGTCGGTTCCCAGCTAGGCCCTATAAAACTCTCATGCCCCAAATTCGCATGCCCTATAGTCGATGTGTTTCTATCGCTTGATAATTATCAGATAAATTTTTCTTGTGTGAGGCATAAAGTTATTTTCTCCCTTTCTTTTTCCTCTTCTATACTTAGTCACATTTCTATGCTCGCGGGTTCTTGGGTGGCAGACTCACAAATTATATATCCATATATATCTTGATATCACGATTGCGACCGACCACCCTTCGTTTCCTTACTTATCCAATTTTATGGTAGTGGGTTCCCGGGTAGGCGTTATCGAACTCTCATGCCTCGTGTTTGGAGTATACATCTTTTACCCAAAAATTTGGTGATCTACAATTCAACCACAGACTAATCGAATTTGCAAGATTGACTCTACCTACGATGACTTCATCTAACCGCCCCGCCTTTCCATACTTAGTCGTTTCTTCAAAGTTTCGCGTGTGCACAAACTCCTAGGTTCAAAAAAGTATCAAAGCATTTTTCACTCCCCTCCATCCCCGCCACCTTCACCCCTTTCCCAATGCACATTAATTATTCTTTTACTAGTGACAACTCACCATAGATGTTCAAAAATATTGGCATTAATAAGCGGAAAGCTCGAGGACATCTCCCATTAAAATGCATTAATGGGAGAATATTATGGAATCTAATTAGTTTCTTTCTGTCAATCTTGAATTTGCAAAAAATTGTTGGTTATTTTAGTTTTTTTAAGACATCATCATAGCAAGAATGCAATATTGTGCTATCCCATTGTCATCTACAAAGGTGTTGACATGATGGCCCTCTTTAGTATTGAGCATATATTACAGCTTTGCATATTTGAGAGTATTCTTGCATATGAAAATGTTGATCCACCCTTCAAATTTAAACATGGTTTTCATTTGGGCCACAAAGAATACTAATAAAATAATTAATATGAAAAGTGTTTAAGTAAATATAAACAAATTATCTTCTAACTTGAACCTGATTTTGTTGAGGTCTAGGTATATTACATAGTTGACAATGTTTTTCATATAGTTAATGTTTCTACCCGCTAGTTCTCGGATTCACGCTATCGAACTCTCATGCCACTGTTCTGTGATATACATCTTGCACCCAAAAATTTGTTATCTACAATTCGACTCCAGACTCCTCGAACTCGCAAGATTCACTCTACCTACGATGAGTCTGTCTGCGTCTGTCTGACCGCCCCACCTTTTCATACTTTCTTTATTTTTCTTCCATCTTCGCACACTTTCCCAATGCAAATTGATTACGATTTTATTAGCTTAAAAAATATTGGCATTAATGAGAGAAAAGCTGGATGACATCTCCCATTAAAATGCATTAAACAAATATTTATGGGAGATTATATTACCATCCTCCAGTGTTTATTCTAAATACTATCACACAATTACTGCCACATGTAGAAATATAAACAAATCTTCATCAAAATATTACCTTTTCTCACAAGAAACCCATGTATAGCCCAGTTGCCTGAAGTCAGCCATATTTGGATCCATAAACTAAACTTCCCTATTATCGAATTGGCAGAGGTGAATATTATGGCATTTGTTTTTTTTTTTTTGGTGTGTGTGGATCTTAAGATCGGAAAAATTGTTATTTACTTTAACTTTTTTAAGGCATTGTACCCCACCATTCCATACTTAGTCGATTCTTTAGCTCCTGTTGTCACAGATTGGCTCCAGGCTCCTAGGTCCTCAAAATTTTTGAAGTATTTTTCTCTCCCATCCATCCCCACCACCTTCACATGTTTCCCAATGCACATTAATTATGCCTTTATTAGTACAACTCACCAAACACATAAAAAATATTGGCATTAATAGGCGAAAAGGTCGAGGATATCTCCCATTAAAATGCATTGAACCAATATTTACCAGATATTATATTATGATGCTCCAACGTTCATTTTAAATACTATGAGGAGCAAAGGAATGTTCTCATCACCTTATGGTTGCAGCTCGACAACATATCTGTTGAGATACCTTGAATATTTTCGGGCACGAGGACCAGAGTTTTAAGTGGTCCAGAGCTTATGACTACTACTAGTCCCCTTCTTCCCAGAAGAAAGTTATCTCGACATCTGGAATTGCAGGAGAAAATTATGTCCCTGATTTGTCTGACTTTAAGGAGTTTTTCATGTGCTGCGCGGAGAACTATATTCCGAACTAGCGGATTATCCAATTAGGAAAACATTATTGAGTCTCCCTATCGCCTCAAGTAGTTTGAAAGATGTTAATACTTCTCGACCTAATGCCTACTTTCAAGGGTTAGAATTGCAGACAGTTATTAAAGAAGCATGATAATTAATTGGACCTCTTGCCAAAGTTCTTAGAGAACCCAATGACTGCTCCCTGGGACATGACTAGATTACAGGTTAGTGCATTTAAAAACCCTTTCCGGAAATTTGCATGGCTTTTCACAAGGATAAAGGGACAAGAAAGTGAAGCCAACATCTCTCAGATGATTTTGTATATTTTATATTTTACGGTCAAGGTACAAGACATCTTCCATTGGGGAAAGTTAATTTTCATTGAAATATCCTCCCAATTATTGCAATACACAAGGCAAAATAAATAATTTATGTCATCTTATTTATTTTTTGCGATGGAGAATTGCTCTCCATTCCATGGACTATCTATGTGTAAAAAGGTGAACTGAGAATTTGACCCAGTAACCTTCTCGTACCAGATATTATGGAGACACGACGCCTCCCAACATTTTTATAAAGTATTTAATGAATTTGTTTCAGTTTTTAAAGCATTGATATTTGGAAAGTATTTTCCTTGGTTTTATGACCATGTGACCAACTTCCTGGATAGGAAGGATACACTAGAAGAAATGGAGAACTATAATGTTATAAGGATTTTTGGGTCCAAACAAAATCCTTGCTTCCTTCCATGTCACATATCTGGTACAATGGTTTTTGCTGGAATAGCAAGGCAATACATCTAATGGTTCCATTTTTCCCATGAAAAGAGAAAAAATCAATTCATTTCTCTGCCTTGGAAATTTGGGGATTTCATGGTCAAGAATATGAACAAGATTGACAGTTTCATGGGCCACTTCAACATTTCTTTCACTGACACTATCCCGAATGAAGATGAAGATAATGCCTCAGGAAGTCCTTCTCCTGACATCGAAAACCTCGAGACAATACTGAGTATCAATGATTCATACATGCATAAACGAAAAGGCCTGGGTGAAAAACATTCCCAATCCCTGACCACCATTCCTAAGACCATAGCATCTCGGAGCAGTACTCCAATGATGTACCCAAGTAAGAAATTCACACACAGTTCTTCAAGCAGAGGAAGAGATAAGAACCCTCCCTCCGACAAAATTGAAAGTTCTCACAAACTTCCCACGAGAAAAAAACAGAAAACAATAGTCCAAGAGCAAGAGGGACCAAGGGGATAAATTGATATCCACGATCTCTCCCTTGAATATATGGAACTAGAAATTGACATTGACAAAATGTTCCCCGATGACAACCAGCTAGAGAGAACTACTCTGCATAATCCTGAGATGGAAAAAATTGGCACCGATACATTGGACAAAGAAGAGACTTTTGGATTTCAGAGTGTTGTTTTTGATAGCGAATCCAAAAAATTGGTTATTGAAAAGAGAGATGTAAATAATAAGAAAGGTGTTACACATCAAAATTACTCACTTCAATAGTGTCGCAAGTGTCATCATTACAAGTGTTGTAAGTGTCGCATCTTGTCCGCAAGTGTCACATATTGACCACAAGTGTCGCAAGTGTCACAAACATCATACTTTCATATTGCCTATGTCGTGCCCCTAACGACATCACAGGGACGCTTAAGACACCTCAAAGACTAGTTTTGAAGAAGAGAAATCAATTGACAAGGAGTACAAACCTTTTGCCACTGAAAAAACCACTCAAATATCAAATTTGGAAGGCAACACTCCCCTATGCACTGTCATGGAGTGTTAACACTCCTTGGGATTCTTTGGGGGAGTTCTACAACCCTCTCTGGCCCATTTTGGGGGAGCGCTACCCATTTTAAGCGAATTTTGGTTTGTTGAGATAAATCAGGGAAGAATCCCCTCAATTTATGAAGGTGATTGGATTCGAATAGAAGGTCAAGGCATGATCTTAGGGAAGATCCTCAAATGAAGGAGAATAATCCTCAACTTATCCCAAAGATCTCTCAAGTGGTTGGGCCTATCCAAGGTTATATAAGGAGGCCTCTTCATGGTGAAAGGGAGGGCAGTTTAGAGGCACTAAACTTATGATCTCATAAGGGAGGTGAATAGTGAAGCATCATCATTCTGTGTGTGGATTATTTAAGCAAGGGGATAGACAAAGGGATCTTGGTGAAGCTGTTGCACTACATCCATGGTTGTAAGCAACACTTTGCTCTCATTAATATAAATTCATGCTTGGCCTATTTCCTTTAAAAGTTTGTGTATATGAACTTGTTTCTTTCATAGATTCATTATAAAGCTAATCATAGTAGAGTAGGAAGTATTTTTTTTTTTTCTCATTGTACCACAGGATCTTCAACTGAACTTGGAGATCAAGATCAACCTAGAGCGAGCAAGGAAAAATGTCGATAACTTGCATTTCTTACCTCTTGTTCTTTGATAGTTTAGTTTTATGATAAAGGAATTTCAGTGTCCATAATAACCCTTTCTGTCTTGGTTTTATGGGTCTAGATACCAAGAGGGAATCTGCTTGTCCGCAGGAGGATTCACCTATAACAAAAGGGAAATCTCATTCATAGATCAACCTACACAACATGCACCCTTCCAAGATCTCCCAGATACATCAATCAATTGGAGACTCTATAGAAAACTCTATTAGAAGACTTGAAACAAAAAATGTCATATGACAAGAGAGAATCAAAGAATTAGAGGCAACTCTAATGCCTCTTCCACTATTTTCTACTCCTTTGGAAATGATTGTGCCCACCGCACCTGTTGCAAAGTTAAAAGGATCATCAAGCCTTCTCACATCATCCCCAGGATATGTGGAAAATAATATAAATAGAAGAATGGAATTAATAACAGAAGTTTGGGAGATGTCAAAGAATATGGTCTCTTTTGGAACAAGAGCACATGCTTTTCATGAGTATCTGCAAGCAAATCTCAATAACGAGCAAGGTTTCTACCTCGATGTAGTTTTACCATTTGGTGTTAAAGTTACGAGTATGACATAATTCAGAAGAAGACAGGAGGATCTCCCTTCCCTGGATCAAATAGACCAGCTAAACGCATGCTAGAAAGAAAAGGTAAAAAACCTAAATGGTATCATTCAAGCATGTAGCCAAGCCATATCTAGAAGATACAAACTATTCAAGAAGCTAACTGAGATAGATCTAGCTGGCATCACCAATGAAGTCTAAGACCCAAAATCAATATTCAAATCATTTTTTTAAACCAAGAAATCATTTTATGATCAAGTTCATATCTATAAAAGACTCTCATTTGAAAATTTCTTTGGCATTCTTGAATATGGTGAAGATGGCGTGAAAAACTGGCTAGTCGGTTATTCGATTAAAAACCAAGATATTCAAGAAGCATTACAGAACCTCTCTATTTATCCAAGGGACTTGGAAAGTGAACTCTTCAATATAAAAATATGGCATGAAATCAACGTGGCGCCCATGAAGAGCTACATCGAAGAATGGTTCAAAAAGGCTGTCGATCAGATTACCAATAAAGGTCAAAGGAAGTTTCACATAGTTCCCATAACCATCGAGGAAAGACATAAAATGACATCAGTGAGAAAATGACAAGGAATGGGACACCATCATAGTAAGTTGATACTGATCACATTCTTCTGTCTTCATCCAATTACTGTAACAAAGCTTTAACCGAGGACTGACAATTTTCTCTTTCTTCTTTCTAGGTCTTGTTGTTTTCCATCCCTAACTTTCTTCTTTCTACAATATTCATTCTTGTACATCTTTTGTTTGTAGTCTGTGACAATCCCAATCCCAGTCATTATGGAAAACACATTTATATTTCACAGAATATGTATTGAACTATATATTTTTTTACAAATTCCAAGACAACTATTTTGGGAAATATTCTCAAATGTATTTTGTAACCTAGTTTATCTGAATATAAATATTTGAGGTTGTTCTATGGTGATCTTCAATGTTTGTTGTTGTTATTTGAATTTTGTATTTCTTTTTAAAATTAACTCATTTCCCTGTACATGTTGCGATCATGTTCCTATTTTATATTGTGCATATATTGCAACTTCCTGTATTTAAGAATATGCTTCCATATACAAAATGTTAAGTCATATATTTTTTTCTCTATTTCTTATGGGTTTGAGCAAAATTTGCGAGCCCAAAACAACCTTCAAGTTTGAACATGGTTTACATTTGGACCACAAATAATCTATTAAGATACATTAATATGAACACATTTTAAATAAATATAAACAAAATCCCTTTAAACTTGAACCTGACTTTCTCGAGCTCCTGGATTGGTCGCGGGTTTCCCGGTTAGCAGATTGCCAGATCCTCATCTCCATATATATATTCACATCACGAGCTCGACCAACCATCGTCCCTTTTAACACTTAGCCAATTTTCTCACCGCGGGGTCCCAACTTAGCACTATCGAATTCTTATGCCCCATGTTCCATGATATACATCTTGCACCCAACACTTCATTGATATACATTTTGCACCCAAAAATTCCGTGATTTACAATTCGCCCCTAGACTCCTGGAACTCGCAATCTTCACTCTACCCGGGTTCACAAAAGTTTCAAACCATTTGTCTCTCTCTTCAATCCCTACCGCATTCCCACCCTTCTCAATGCACATTCATTATTCTTTTACTAGTGACAACGCAACACACAGGTTCACTTATTGGCATTAATAAGCAAAAAACACATTCAACAACAATTTACGGGAGTCCGACCAACCCCTAGCTTAGTGCTATTATAAATCTTGCACCCAAAACTTTCGTCATCTACAGTTCCGCAATATAAATTTTGCACCCAAAAATTTCATGGTCTACAATTCCTCCACAAATTTGAACATGGTTTACATTTGGACCACAAATAATCTATTAAGATACATTAATATGAATACATTTTAAATAAATATTAACAAAATCTCTTTAAACTTGAACCTGACTTTCTCGAGCTCCTGGAATGGTCGCAGGTTCCCGGGTTCAATCATCTCCATCTATATCATCACATCATGATCCCGACCGACCACCGTCCCTTTCAACACTTAGCCAATTATCTCACCACGGGGTCCCGACTTAGCGCTATCAAATTATTATGCCCCCTATTCCGTGATAGACATCTTGCACACAACACTTCCATGATATACATTTTGCACACAATAATTTTGTTATTTACAATTCAATCCCGGACTCCTGGAACTCGTTGTTCACAAAATTTTCAAACCATTTATCACTCTCTTCAATCCTCGCCACGTTCTTTCCCTTCCCAATGCACATTCATTATTCTTTTACTAGTGACAACTCAACACATAGGTTCACTTATTGGCATTAATAAGAAAAAAATGCATTCAACTGCAGTTTACAGGAGTCCGACCGACCGCCATTACTTTTCATACCTAGCCAATTCTATGGCCGATGGTTCCCAGGTTGGCACAATCGAACTCTCATTCCCCGTGTTCCATGATATACATCTTGCACCTTAAACATCTGTGATATACAATTACATACTTAGCCAACTTTATGGCCGCAACCTTCACTATACTCAGGTTCACACAAATTTCAACCATTTATCACTCTCATCAACCCCCACCACAGTCCTAGCCTTCCCAATGCAAATTCATTATGCTTTTAATAGTGAAAAATCAACACACAGGTTCACTTATTGGCATTAATAAGAAGAAAATGCATTCAACAATGATTTATGGGAGTTCGACCGACCCCCGAGTTGGCGCTATTATAAATCTTGCACCCAAAACTTTCATCATCTACAATTATGCCACATACATCTTGCACCCAAAAATTTTGTGGTCTACAATTCCTTAACAAATTGGAACATGGTTTACATTTGGACCACACAAAATCTATTAACATACATTAATATAAATACATTTAAATAAATATAAATAAAATCACTTTAAACTTGAACCTGACTTTCTCAAGCTTCTGGATTGGTTGCGGGTTCCCGGGTTAACCGTCCACCAAATCCTCATTTCCATCTATATCGTCACATTATGATCCTGACCGACCACGGTCCCTTTCAACACTTAGCAAATTATCTCACCACGGGGTCCCGACTTAGCGCTATCGAATTCTTATGCCCCCTGTTTCATGATATACATGTTGCACACAACACTTCCGTGATATATATTTTGCACCCAACACTTCTATGATTTACAATTTGGCCGCCGACTCCTGGAACTCACAAGCTTCACTATACCTAGGTTAACAAAAGTTTCAAACCATTTATCACCCTCTTTAATCCCTGCCACATTCCCTCCCTTCCCAATGCACATTCATTATGCTTTTACTATAAATCTTGCACCCAAAACTTTTTCCATCTACAATTCTGTGATGTACATCTTCCACCGAAAAATTTCATGGTCTACAATTCCTCCGGCTTGCAAGCTTCACTCTACCCGAATTCATAAATATTTCAAAGCATTTATCACTTCCTTCCATCCCCGCTACCTTCACGCCCTTCCGAATGCACATTGATTATTCTTTTACTAGTGACAACACAACACACATGTTCGAAAAAAATTGGCACTAATAAGCAAAAAACTCGAGGACATCTCCCATTAACATGCATTAGACCACAATTTAGGGGATCCTGATGGACCACCCTTCCTTTCCATACTTACCCAATTTTATGGCCCCGGGTTCCTGACTTGGCGCTATCGAACTCTCATTCCCGTGTTCCGTCATATACATCTTGCACCCAAAACTTCCCTTCTCTACAATTCCACCCCGCACTCGACCTCGCAAGCTTCACTCTACCCGGGTTCACAAAAAGTTTCAAAGCATTTATCGCTCCCGTCCATACCTTCCACCTTCGAGCCATTCCCAATACAAATTAATTATGCTTTGCCTAGTGACAAATCACCATACAAGTTCGAAAGGATTGGCAACGCAGATTAATTATTCTTTGATTACTGATTAATAAGCGAATACCTCGAGAACGTCTCCCATTAAAATGCATTAAAACACGATTTACGTCAGATTATATTATGAGATATCTTCTTCATATGTTACGTTCCATATTACTTTATGGGAAGATTCAATTTCATACTAATTACTTTCATTCTTCCATGTATTTGTGGATAGATTTTTAGTTATATCTTAAATTACTATTCAATGTAATTTCAATATACCTTTTAATATTTACAATTTTCTTTATCATTTCATTTCTAAAAAACAATTGAGCATAAATTTTAAATAGTTTTTAAACATCTATTCTAATTATTGTTTACTTACCATACAATTAATTTCTATTTTTTTAACAATATTCCTAAATTATAATAAATACTTAACATCATTTTCCATAATTCAAGATTTAGTTTTTTATCATCCTAATAATATTAGTAATATAAGGGTTTATGTTATTTCTTTGTTTTTTAACATGTAAATATGTTTTCATTTTTCAAAATTTAAATATTAATAATATTTTAATAAATTAAAAAAAAAATTCCCTAAATTATATGATTATAATTTTTATATTTATATTAAATGAA
>SNQJ01S0011837.1:145859-174788 GCA_010110895.2 Picea sitchensis | reverse complement strand
TGATAAAATGTTTGATTAAAAAAAAGTTAAACTTGACTTTTGTGGGATGAGCATGGTTTAGAATACAAACAAAAGAGCATCTAGTATAGTTTTGCATCTAGTGTAGTTTTATTGACAAATTGAGTTTTCCTTACATTTTATCTATGGACATACTATTTTGAACCTTCAACCATTGTCAAAATAACTTACAACTANATTAAATTGATTAATGAAAAAGAGTTTAAAAAAATTTGATAAAATGTTTGATTAAAAAAAAGTTAAACTTGACTTTTGTGGGATGAACATGGTTTAGAATACAAACAAAAGAGCATCTAGTATAGTTTTGCATCTAGTGTAGTTTTATTGACAAATTGAGTTTTCCTTACATTTTATCTATGGACATACTATTTTGAACCTTCAACCATTGTCAAAATAACTTACAACTAACATTCCCCAATAACTATAGGATAATTATTGTTCATTAGTTTGTGCTCCAACAAATAAAGTGGTGAATATTTCAGGAAATTAGCCCACCATCTATTCTAATGGATTCCGTACCAACAAATTAAATGCTCTATTTTTTTTTAAATCCATGTGTGATTTCATCTTTGGCAAGTACATATTTCTATTCATATAGAAGGATAATATGTCATAACCCATTAGAGACATGCAATAAGTGTGTACATCCAATGCTTTTCGAACTTCAAAAACTACATACAAAGAACTCGTCACTAATAATAGATAAAAATAAAAGCTAACAGAGTTGGGTGTTAGAGTAAAAAGTATTTTGTGGTTTTTCAGACTGCTTCATGGCCGGAACTGTTATAGAAAATGAATATGTGGTAGTATAGTGGTGGTAGAGTTGTTAGTAAGGTTAGGAGGTTTTCAAATGGTCATTTCAAATTCATTATCCACTTTCCTCATTAATGAAAATTTAGTTTTTTTAGTTCTTCCAAAGTATTAAATCTATTTTAGAAGGGTAATTCAAAAATACTCTTCGTACATTTTTAAAATTACTTTTCATTTATTAAGGACAACAAATATCATAGAATGTCAAAAGAAGGATTATATTTTCAATAACCCATCATTGTCCTCACTTGGTTGATTAATGAGCCATTGAGCATTGGTTCTTCACACAATAATTGTCTTTGGCATCTAGTGAATAAAATCATCTATATTCTAGTTAGTTCTTATATATTCCCTAATGTGGCACCCTTCCACAACATTAAATACACCACATAGCTCACACCTAAATAAATATCTATCTCCTTATTGGTGTATGCATTATTTTATGTGGCACTTAATAAAATCTTAAATAAGCTTAGACACCTTATCTTTGTGAATCCCTACTCTAATTCTTATATTATGAGCATTGTTAATTCTTGTCAATATTAGAATTGTCATCACATTTAATTTACATACTATATGTTTTTGAATCCCACACTTTCCATATTGTTATATTTTCCTATAATACTTATTATAATTCCATTTCCTTTCTTAATAATTCTCCTAAAATATAAATATTATTTTTTACTACAAATATAATTATATTCAATATCAAATTTATTGGAAACAATCATTTACCAATTTAACCTTTCCACTATTAAATTAAAAAAAAAAAATTCTCCTAAAATATAAATATAATTATAAATTTATTAACTTTCTACCCTTTTAAGTTTATTTCATTAAATATTTTTAAATCTTAATCTTAAACTAACTATAAATATAATCATATTCAATATGGAATTTATTGGAAACAAACATTTACCAATTTAACCTTTCCACTATTACTATTAAATATAAATTTAATAAAATAGATTCTCCTAAAATATAAATAATTTTTTTTTTTTTTTTTAACCAATTTAACCTTTCCACTATTAAATTTGTTGATTTGCAACGATGAGAATCGCCCTTATTCACCGTCAATGTCGGATTTACTCAAGCATACATTTAACAATTTAACTACATTTATACTCAATCATTCCTCGGTTATTTTTTTATGAGTGAATTTAAAAGTTCGAAAAGCTTCGCTATATAACTTCAAGGCTGTGAATCATCTTCTTAGAAAACATGAATCATGAATTTGGACCTAAAAGTCAACAGGTGGTTGGCATCCTCACTGCAAACCCTAGCATTCGGCCCTAAAAGTCAACAAATAGGTTGCATCCTCACTGCAAACCCTAGAATTCGAGCCTTTGCATCGGACGAGCATATTCGATCTCCTCCTATAAGTCACCCGCTTCTCTGTATTGTCCTCCATAGCCAAGAAGTACTGATCTGACTGCCAATTTTTAGATTTATCTGCATTGCTAGTTAATTTTTCTAATTAGTTTTTTGCTTGCAGGATTAGTTCCAGCGAGAGTCGTTGCATATTGAAGGTGGTTTGGGGGNGCAAACCCTAGCATTCGGCCCTAAAAGTCAACAAATAGGTTGCATCCTCACTGCAAACCCTAGAATTCGAGCCTTTGCATCGGACGAGCATATTCGATCTCCTCCTATAAGTCACCCGCTTCTCTCTATTGTCCTCCATAGCCAAGAAGTACTGATCTGACTGCCAATTTTTAGATTTATCTGCATTGCTAGTTAATTTTTCTAATTAGTTTTTTGCTTGCAGGATTAGTTCCAGCGAGAGTCGTTGCATATTGAAGGTGGTTTGGGGGAATAAATTTGTATGGCTGGTGAGACTGGTCCAAGGTGTAGTTCTACGCACAGAAAATGGGAAAAGAAGCCGCGTACTATTATTGCACTATTATTTCCCTTCTTCCTTTTACTGGTCGTGTTTCCTACACTTCTCTATCATCCCATGGAGCCTGCGCCTACAATCAATGTGGGGAAAATGGAATCGAATCCCATGGAGCCTACGCCATTAATGAATGCATGTAGAGATGGGAGGAAGGAAAGGGGCTGCGTACAGGCGGTCCCTCGGCGTCAACATGTCCAGGGCACGAGATCGAATTCCCGGCGTCTTTCATCCGATCTGAACCAATTCCATGTTCCAGCAGTTGCTTCTCCTGGCCGTCATGCTCGCCGTAGCCCACCATCATCTTCGACTACTTCTGGGCGTTATAGCGCCAGCGCGCATGAAGTTGTCAGCGGCCCAAACCCAAGAAGGAACGGATAGATCACATCATGGCTAACTAGATATTATCATCCGCACTTACAAGTTACAAGTGCTTCCGTCGTAGTTTCTGATTTGCTCTATAAGATAAGTAAAGTCCTAAAGCAGAGGTATGGTCTGCTATTTCTGCATTAGAATAATAAAATGCTGTATGATAATGTCGTTTCCTATGATCCGTTTCTTATTTGTACGATTACAGGTATGAATATCCATATTGGTTTTCTGATAAATATCTATTTTGTTTTTACAATTTATTGAATTTATTGTTTTTGACAGAAACGGAATTTTTAATTATGCCGAAAGGCTATACCTATTGGAGATGGGCACAATTAATGATCTTTTAATTTTAAATTTTAATCTGATGGTTATGCATTGAAGATACTGGCATATTTTTAGTTGTCCTCCAAAATCAATGGGTCAGATTTATTGTTGATAACTTCTTTGCATTTATAAATGCATCCGTTAACCTGTTTACTTTTTAACATTTACCTAATCATATTAAGAAGTTACTGTAACATCATATGATTGTCACGTTTGATTATTCTTCTTCCCTTTGTCAGTGGAAGTTACGTGGTTGAGATGTGGAGGGTTTTCTTCATGCATGGACCTGGAAGTTACTTGGTTGAGATGTTGTTTAAAGGTCATATAATTGTGTCTTTGGATGGAAAATGAATACTTCATAAGGTCCATATTCATCTCACATCTAGCAAACTATTTTCAACAATTTGGTAGCAAAATATTTTCATGCCCACCTACAACAATCACAAATATATAAACTACTTTTCCAAAAAAATATGRAATAGGAAGAACACACATGTAAAAATATTAAAGTCACATTTATTATTAATCCAAGCTACAACATACACTCTATAATCTCAATAACATTGATATAAAGTGCAGAGTCAATATAAAGTAGTTGATGTGGTCTTTCCTAAAARTTAAGGCAGAAAAATACACTATTCTRAGCTATAAAATAAACTCATGAATTGTAAGATACAAAAKAAACTCAAAATAAATTAATRAATTGTAAGCTACAAAATAAACTCATTATTCATKACTTATTGCTTAATTTGCAAAAAAGAAAAAAAAAAGAGTATTATGTTTTGGGTCATAAATTCTCCAAAAGGAAAAAAGARTATTCCCTACKCTTTTTTGGAGGGTTTGAGAAATATGTGATACTTAGCTCTTAAGTATCTTTGTGTCGAGCTTAGGGTGAAAACATCCCGGTCAAATCACAYTTACTAAGTCTAAAATAGAGGAATGGTAGAATTAAAATTTGATGGAGGCTACCTTTTCCAACTGGTAGGAAGAGCCAGGAAATGGTGGGATGAGAATGCTTGGATGGTGTTGCAAGTCGGAGATCAAAATTTGAAACTCGTGGAAGATGCTCTGTGCGGATTGGAAATCCATGCTCGTTGCCCTGGTTCTCCACCACCTGGGCGAGGATGACAAGAATAACATGAATTTTGTCATTAGAATCGGCAGGGACAACGATAGATTCACCTTCATCTTGAAATAACTCTGCAACGACACCGTATAGCCGTAGGACACCAGCGTCATGTGAGAGCTCCACGAGGAGGCTGAGTTCTTCGGCCTCCCAGTCTCAATGCCCTCTGCAAGGAGGAAATTCAACAGATCGAGGAAGTAGAAGAAGCTATGTGGAGGAAAAATATCGAAATTTTGGAGGAGATCAAGAACTGTCTCGGCGAGGTGATTCTCGCAAAGCGTTGGTGAGGAGAGGCGATTCTTGTTTACTCAAAATGACTTCACGAAAAGGAAGAGAGCTCTTACCGTTTTCAAAACATCAAGGGTCATGGAGTCCACACTCAAGGGCCATGGAGTCCAAATTACTCAAGGGCCATGGAGTCCAAATTTTGGGGCCATTCTCATGATACCGAGCTCCATTGTTGAGGGCGCAACTCGATTGTTGAAAATGTTGGCCTGAGGCCAATCCTACACTACTCACACACGCCATATCCATGCCATTCTATTCATTAACAACAACAATACATTGCATCTCCCATTGTGTGGATGGAGAAATTGGAGGTGATGTTCATATACCGATCAACAAATGTGATACATTTCATTGTTCACTGTGCCAATGGAGACAATGGTCGTGATGTTCATATAAGCATTAACAGATGCAATACAATGCATTGTTCACTATGTCATGGAGACAATGGTTGTGATTTCCATTAAATCATTAAATAGAACAAATGAAATTAGTAGCAGAAAACACTGCACATGCAGGAAGGTCTAGTGTAAAGATTACGATATATGTCTTTATGTTATAGGATTCAAACAGACGACATAGACCTATCAACAAACCATCCCTTATAAAAACACCTTCCCTTATAAAACACTTTCGGTGTAATAATAATAATTATTATCAATACTGTCATTAATTAAAGTTGTAAAGTTGTTCTTTAGCTACTTAACCCCATAACTGTGTTCATGAGACTCTTCTCCCAATACTCATTACACATCTAAGAGGTTCTTTTCATCTGCAAGGTGTCTCCACTTTCAACACCACTATTCGCCGCAATGTTATCATTGATTATACATATATCCCATATGAAGAAAAAAAATACCCATGCAATGCATACTGAATGGATTGACTTCAGATATAGCATAATGAATAATAAATAATCTCAGCACTTATCATTACCATGGTTTTGTTTACTTTTTCCCTCAACTTCCTCTGATTTCTTGCTATGCCATAGCCAAAACTAACATTTACTCATTGACGTTTTTGGAAACCTTATTGGAGAATCCTTCTTTCCAAAAATTTCCAGAGTGGCCATGCGATGATTCTGGTTCTGATTTGGAATCTCTTGAAACCACTCTGCGATTTATTTGGAATATGATTGATTTACCACAAATTTGACTGCTCCATCACACAAAATACATCATGACCAAACAACCCATACCCGCATTTTGGGAAATTATTGGCTGCTTGAAAAGGAAATGTAGAATGTGTCGCAATAAAGGAGAAGGATAATACAGAAATACGAGAGAAAAATGCCAATGCAGTCTGAAAATACTTTAAATACATTGCTTGCTTATGACGTTTGTGGTTCATGATATCAATTTCATTAATTCAATGAATTTGTGGGTTCTCTAATATGTCAATTGCTGGTCTTATTCTATTAGAGTTGCTATATTAGAGTTGCTAAAATCGTGAGAGAAACTGATGTAGAACATGCGCATTTCTCAATTTCAARAAAAGGTAATAGAATTTATTTTTGAATAGTGATATCCTGCTGCAATATCCTATASTCTATACTGACATGTTTGATAGTGTCTCACCTGATATTTTCATCTGATTGAAATACATATGACGTGGATCTTTTGATATTTTTATCTGATTGAAATACATATGACGTGGATCTTTTGAACCTGTGACCTCTTAAGAGGAAACACATATTCTTAACCATTAAGTCCACTCATGCTATATAATTGTTTATAAAAATACAATGTTTTATTAAATATAATTTTATAATTTTTATAATAAAATTTATTGTTTAATATTTTATCAATAAATATTAAATGATGACGATTAACTTTTATTGAAACCAATTTGTTTATGGAACCTTAAGAAGATGAGAGATTACTTCATTTTTTTCACAATTATATTTATGTGCTAAAAAAATATTGAGAGGAGTGTTCCAAGATCACTATGGAATGAGATAATATATTACCTTTGTGACACTAAGAAGGTAGAAGATGAAAAACACTTCCTCTAGGATTGTCATTCCTATACCCATATTAGATCCCAATTTAAAAATATTTTCCACATTATGAACATTCCTAATCTCTTAATAAAATAATAAAAAAGTATATATATTTTAAATTATTTAAGAATTGCACATTGCATGGAATTAGTTGGCAACATTTTTAGGTATCTTCTCTTGAATTCAATAGGTTTCAAACACATGGGTCTCCCTACAAATGAAACACTTTGAAACGGATAACACTAGTAGGAAATAACAATTTCCATAATAATATAAAACAAAGACTAAACTATATATAAATATTATTGTAAAAAATATTTAAATAAAGAATCTTAATAATACTCAATTTATAGTTGTGAATATAAATAACTTTTAACACATGTATGTTTACCTTCTAGCCTAGACTAAACATGAAAGTCACCTTTTCCATGAGAAGCACTTGTGACAGTGTCAACCAACCATATCATTGATTTTTATTATATTTTCATATTACAATAGTAGTATTATTTAGTTTTTTTCCAATAAGAACCAAAACAATGATTCAAATTTATGAAGATGTTCAAAGTTTATATGTAAAGTTTAATTTTAAAAATATGTTAAAATTATATATATATATATATTTTTTTATGGATATTAAAGTTTGAGTATTAATTTTAATATATTCATATAGTTATTAACATATATTAAATTATTAATTTTGATATTATAATTATATTAAATTAGTAATTTTGATATTATAATTGTTTGAGTAGACATTAGGAAAAGAGTTAATTGATCTTCATTTTGATTGAAATAAAATTTAGAATATATCATTATAAATATATTATAATCTAAAATATTTTTTATAGTTTTTTAATATATAATATTAACACTCCCTAAATTTGGATAAATGGAAATTCATGTAACATATTTTATAATAAAAATTAATTTGAAAATAATAAAATAAAATATAATGAAAATTAATTTGAAAAATGATAATAAATTTATTCAAAATTTATGTTAAAGTAAAGAAAGTTTAGCAAAGTTATAATATACTATAATAACTTTATTCATAATTTATTTTGTGTCTTTTTTGCAATTTTTTTTTAATTGTTAGAAGTCTAACAATCAGCCAACAAAGATGTAATAGCAAATATTTATTCCACCAACTTGAATTTAATGGTTTTAATGAATATATGTTTTAATTAAAAAGTCAATCTTCTTTTATTTAAGATTTTATTTAAGATTGGGAAATTTTTTTGTATTGTATGCTAGTTTCTTTTAGAGCTTGGCAATGAGATTTGTAATTGATTGATTAACTTTATGTGTTATAAAAATAATTTAAATATTATGAAAAAATAATTCTTTTGTTAAATATACATATAATATTGAGTAATAGAAAAATATTTGTGTTCAAAGATAAACCAATAAATAGTCTATGATAAATCAAATACTATAATCTTAGATTTCAACATAAACTCATAAAAATATTATAAAAAATGATAATAATAATTTTTAATAATCAAAGATAATATATTTCTTAATATTATAAAAAATGATAATATTTTTTTTTAATAATTGAAGATAACATATTTTACATCAAGTTAAATAACATGTTAAATACATCGAAATTTTTATTTTTCAATTTAATTTAAATTAATTTAATAAAATAATAATATATTGTTAGATGGGGTATAGACAGATTTGCATGTGCTATGTAAATGAAAAAATATATAAAAATGAGATCTCAAGTTCCTATTTATCCCGAAATTCGATCTGTGTCAAATGAGTATAATACTACCATCACTATAATTTCTCAAGTTACAAAAAAAACAATATATTAAAGCAAATAAAGTTTAGTTGTTAAAAATAACAATCTTATAAAACAAAAATGATAACTATTCATTTTTTAAATCACTATAATTTCTCTAGTTACAAAAAACACAATATATTAAAGCAAATAAAGTTTAGTTGTTAAAAATAACAATCTTATAAAACAAAAATAATAACTATTCATTTTTTAAATTATTAAAGAAAATATATTTTCTTTAAGTTTATACTCCGTTAAATAATTTTAAAAAATTTATTTCTCAAAATTTAATTTAAGTTACAATGATGTTGTTATTCCAAATATGTGGAGTAAATTACAATGATGATGTTATTCCAAATATGTGGAGTAAATAAAGTTTAGATGTTGAAGTAACAATGTTATAAAAGAAAGATGTTTAGGAGTAAATAGAGTTTAGATGTTGAAGTAACAATGTCTTAAAAGAAAGATGTTTTTTAAGGTAATAATTTTTTTTAAAGTTAAATTATTTTAAATAATTTTGTTAATTTGGTTTTATTTTAGTTGTTGGAAGGAATGTTTATTATTTTCTGTTTTAATGTTTAATTTTAATAAACCATTTCTAAAAAATATATTGTTGTAATGAATTTGAAGTTTTGAAATATTTGAAGTTTTTCTAACAATAAAAAAAATTAAAAAAATCATACCTAATAAATTTTAAAATATATATTTTATTAATTTGATTTATATATCAATTTAACTAGTTTAGAGGTTAAAAGAAAGGTTTTATAAAATAAATAAGGTGGTTTTCCATTTTCAATTATGGGAAATAATATATTCTCTTTAAGTTTATATTAAGTTTATATTAGGCTAAATATTTTTTTTTTTAAATATTTCTTAATTTGATTTACTTTAAGTTAATATTATAATGTTATTGAAAATAAGTAAAATTTCCATGTTAAAATAACAATATTCTTTTTTGTAAATAAAAAGTGATATTATCTCAATAAACAGTTGTCATTGTACATAGATGATTAGTATCACAGGCTTTCCACCTGTTCCGCCAAATTAGTGGAAGCCACAAACTAGTGGAAACTGAAACAGGTGGCATCCTTTTGTTCTTGTAGCTAAAAGTAGAAGCCACCACTTGCTCCACCAAATATTTGGAAACCATACCAACTGGCAGTAGAGTGTTATGACAGTGCTATCTAGACATGCATAAAAAAATGGATCATACAAACTGAATAGAAAAAATAAGCAGTAACATAGGAAAACTAGACAGTAGTGCAAAAAAAAACCCCATTTCCTTGTCGATGGAGTGTTGAGGGTTGATAAACCTTAAACATTAGATGGGATGTTATAAAAGTGGAACCTGCCATCCAGAGTGTAGCCATGAGGAGTGTTGTCGTAAGGAGTGAAGGAAAAAGGTTGTGCACAGATCGAGCATCTCTACTTGACAAGCATGCTTGAGTGGGCGTCGAACAACATGTCAATTCTGCTACTGAGGAGGGTGTGCTGGTGGAGCTGCTCCATAATGTATCTCCCCATATCAAAGATGAGCTCCAAGTGCTTCAGTGCAAGAAATTCAGGTGATCTTGAGTCTCATCCCGTGTCTGAAGTAGGCAAAGGAGGTTCAACTGGGCGGTTTGCCATGGAATTTCCTCTTGGACTATGCAAGTAGCCCCCTCTAGTGTTGTCACTGTGTCCATTGTTGTAATACTGGTGGTGGGTCGATCATGGGGATCTGGGACCGTGTAGAAGAGGGAGTTTGGTGGAACCATAATTGGTTCTTCCAGGATTTCCTCCTCCACATAAGACATTGGAGGCATCTTTGGCTCCTTGTTTCTCTGAATCAAAGTTGTTGAAGAAGCATGCACTAATTCATGAAGGCATCTATGCCTTGCTACGTAACAATACCAAGAGGGACCCCTCTTGGGTTTCTCTCTCTCACGAGGCATGGAATAATTAGGAGGCAAGATAAAACTGAAAAGGAGGGCACATAGACTCAGATATATTAGTAGAGCAGAGCACCAATGCAACAAAGAAACATAATGAAACAAACCATGAACAACTTGGTAGAAGTGGAGGATTGTCTGAGAAGCTGATATGACCACGCAACCTCCTCTCGTACCTATCATCACCCCTCTACCATGGCACATTGAGGACACCATTAAACCTGCACAAAAGAGTTGTGTCTCCCCTTAACGCATTTAAGTCCATCCTCCATCCAAGAATTTTTATTATGTTAAATAAATTTTAAAAAAAAATCCCAATTTTATTTATAATCTTATTTTTTAATTATCAATGTAATTTATATACAAATTTTAATTACTAATGTAACATATAATTAGATTTTAAATATTTTAAGATTATTTTATTTAAGTATAAATTTTATTTATCAATTTAATTTACATTTCAATTTTAGAGTTTGAAAATTATTTAAAAAAATACAATTTCTTCATTCAATATAAATTTGTGATTTACATTATAAAATTATTTAATTAATTATTAATAAATATGAAATAATAAAATTAAAAAAATTCATAATTCTCACTATATCAAAATTAATTTAAAAAAAAATAATGAAAAAAAATTGATAATAACGTTATTCAAGATATGAAGTAAATAAAATTTAGATGTTAAAAGTAACAATGCTACAAAATCAAGATGATGGTCTTCCTTTTGGTTTTAATGATCGAAGATAATATATTTTCCTTAATTTTATATCATGATCATTAATATGTTGAAGTAAATAAAATTAAAAGTAACAATGTTACAAAATGGTTTTTTTTTTTTTAATTATTGAAGATAATGTATTTTCCTTTTTTTTTAATTATCGAAGATAATGTATTTGCCTTACAATTTATATCATATTAATTAAATTAAAAAGTTTTTTTTTTTTAATTTGATATTTTATTATGATTTATTTATATATTAATTTTAAATATTTTATTTAACTTAATTTATAATCATAAATTTTTGTTTCTCAATTAAGTTTACATCTCAATTTTAGATTTCCTAAGCTCCTCCAAAATCCTAGATTTACAGAAGATAAAACTAAATAGGAACTAGAGGGGAAAATTATAAAAATATGAGAAAAAAAATTCCAAGAGGTTTTAACACTTACCTAGGACATAAAATGTTGAAGATCTACGATCAAGTGCACAAAATATTTCCAATTCGTCAACCTTATCCCTCAATTTCAAGCTAGGAAGAGGGAGGCCCACACTCCAAGAGGTCCCCCAACATTCAAAAAGTTATAGACAATGTTTGAGTTTTTCCCAACTTTCAAACATTGAATAAATGTTGGGGGTATATAGATTGAATGCCCCATTATATGGGTCATTGTACATCGAGTGAGTTGTGTCATTGAATATCTACCTTGATCACTTGGTTCTTAACACTTACCTAGGACACAAAATGTTGAAGATCTACGACCAAGTGCA
Organism: Picea sitchensis; assembly: GCA_010110895.2. NCBI lineage: Eukaryota > Viridiplantae > Streptophyta > Pinopsida > Pinales > Pinaceae > Picea > Picea sitchensis. The sequence goes on along the minus strand of SNQJ01S0011837.1, from coordinate 162,746 downwards.
CAAAATATTTCCAATTCACCAACCTTATCCCTCAATTTCAAGCTAGGAAGAGGGAGGCCCACACTCCAAGAGGTCCCCCAACATTCAAAAAGTTAGAGGTCCCCCAACATTCAAAAATTTATAGACAACGTTTGAGTTTTTCCCAACTTTCAAACATTGAATAAATGTTGGGGGTATATAGATTGAATGCCCCATTATCTGGCTCATTGTACATCGAGTGAGTTGTGTCCTTGAATATCTACCTCGATCACTTGGTTCTTTCCTTCCTTTGAACACTTCTTTGTGGTCTAGACTTGTCATGATTAATGAAAGTAATTTCATGAATTAAGCTTAGGGGATGAAGGAGAGATTACACTCCCATTTTTTTTTAAGTTTTTTGAGATAGGCTAGAGGCTTCTTTAGCTAGATTGTTTTCTTTTCCATTATTTTCTCTTAAATAATGAAAAAGGAGAATTTGTTTAGTTTCTAAGTTATTTTTGTTATTTTTTTGAAGACTGAAGCTAGTTGGAAGCCCTTTAGAGATTCCTTATTTTCTAAGGACTTAAAAATAATTTTTGAATCTTCGATGATTATCAATTCCCTTATCCTCAAGATGATGGAAATGGATAAGCCTTAAATAAGGGAGTATGTTTATGGTTTATTGTTTGTCTCAATTCCTAGCCCCCAAGCATAGGCAAATACTCGATTCTATCCAGGTCACAAATGACTACTCTCACTCTTGCCACCCTATTTTTTTATTAAATATAAATTTCTTTATTAATAAAATAAAAAAAAAGACATTGAAAACCACATAAAATGTTAAAGTAATAATATTATGAAAAAACGATTATGGTTTTCCATTTTTATTAATTATCGATGATCTTAGAAAATGTTAAAGTAGCAATGTTATAGAATATAGATGATGGTTTTCCTTTTTTTAATTATTAATGTTTTATATTAAATATCTATTTTTTTTAGAATTTATTGTTTTTTCCTTCAAATTAGATATAATAACAAACAAGTGAAAGATATTAAGAAATTTGTATTTGTAAATTAAATTTTTATTTTTATACTTTCTATATTATTTGACGATGATGATGATGATGATGATGATGATGATGATGATGATGATGATGATGATGATGATGATGATGATGATGATGATGATGATGATGATGATGATGATGATGATGATGATGATGGCGACGATAATGATGATGACGACGACGACGATCCATTAAGACCAAAATTGGTCTATTAAACCTTAAGGAGGTAAGCGATTGTTTACATTTATTTAGAATTTTATTCTTGTGCTATAAAATAATTAAGATCAATGTTCCAACATCACCATAGTTTTGTTGAGTAAGAAGGTTATGAAGGTTCATAGTGTGACAAATAATTTGAAATTGAGATCTAATCTAGGTATAGGATGGACATTCTAAGAGGATTTTTTTTTCATCTTCAACCCTCTTTGTGTCATAAAGATGAGAGATTATTTCATCCCACGGAGTTTTGGGAATTTTCCAATGTCCAATTTTGAACTATGGAGCTCATGAGAATTTGTTATTATTTTATCATTTTCTTCTATACACTGCTCAAGATAGAGATATACTTTTGATCTTCTAGATTAGAGTTTATTACCTCCGTATAGTATCTTAAGTTTGATTTACCCTTCATTTCTTTATCACACAACAATTTCTCTTTAAATTTAGATGTTATAATACTTTTAATATTATCCTTATTTTGCAATATAATCTCTTTATTTATTCCCCAATGACTTAGCCAACTCTTCCTTTATTCCCCAATGATTTAGCCAATATTGGGCATCTTTATGCCATTCTAGCTTGAGTGGAAGGTGCTTTTTTGATAGATTTTAAATAAATGTTGGGAAGCCTCTTGTCTTCCATGTTGCTTAACTTGTTCTTATACATTAGGTACTTGGTCATATACATGCTCTAAATGGGGGAAATACTTGCTTATGTGAAGAGGATATGATAATGTATATTGTCTTTAATTCTAAGATTATATGTTATAATATTCTTTTGGATGCACTCTATATTCATCCATGATTATCTAGAGATACATGCATCCCCAAACTTCACATCCATATAAAATAACATGGTGACAAGAATATGAAAGAGAATTTTTTTCTTATCCCATATTTCCAATCCCATAATAAAATTTACACCCTCCATTTATCCTTTTTTTTATGATATAATTCTAGTTGAACTTGCCATGAATATCAATTCCAAGATATTTATAATAAGGGACTTTCTCCAAAATGTTATAAGGACTTCCAAAAATATATAAATCAAAGATGAAAATATTCCTTTCTAGTCCCTTCCTCCGACTAGGGACTCTAGCTTTTGCCTCATAATCCTTGCATCCGGTTAGAGAGGCTATCCTTCACCTCATGGTCAACTATCGTTGACTGCCTATTACTTGGTCCATTTTACTACAGTAATCTACACATTTTTCTCTATATGCCTAATGTTATTGGTGCGCTTTGCTCCGAATGCCTAATGTTTTAAGTTATTATTTATTTGTATTTTAAAAAAAAATTAAAACATTTTAATATTTTATGAAACTCAAAAACTAAATTTGTTATTGGTTGAATGTGATTGATGGGAATAAATAAGCTCATGTGGTAGGTGATTTTTTCCTCACAATTGTCATATTTTTAAATTAATTTTTAAAATGAAAAAAACTAAATTATTACATTGGGTAAATTATGGGGTTGTCATTATTTCCTGACATCTCTCAGACATTTCAATCAATGCCTAGAGCATTGCAATTGATGCCTACATAAGCATTTCCACATCTCTCAGAAATTACAGTTGATGCCTGAAGTATTGCAATCGATGCCTAAAGCAACCTCAAACCAATACATTTGTTACTTTTTCTCAACTACTACATATGCAGGATTTTTGGGAACGATGATCCACTCGACAATTGCATGGAGCCACCATTAGATCCTTCACCACCTGGATTTGAATGAATAGTTTTAAACTGTGAACATCAACACAAACCCAATACACATCCAATTCAATTCCAGTCCATTCTATGAAGAAATGAAAGAACATTGAAGAGATGTAATTGAAGGGAGAGGGAGGTTGCTCGGCCGAGAGATGTTGGTCATCTTTAAGGAATTAAATTGAAATGAAATTTGATGATTAGTAGGATAAATGATGGGGAGATGCACCTAGATTTGAGCCTAGAACTTCTTAGCACTACCTTAGCTCCCTACATCTCTATTATCTCTCACTCTCTATGTGCACCTGAGCCTAGAAATTCTTAGCACTGCCTTATCTCTCTACATCTATGTTAGCTCTCACTTTCTATGTGCACCTCCTTATCTCCCTCCATATCTGGTAGCCATCGCTCCTAATGAAAGTAAATATTATGTATATTCATGTATTGTTTGATTAGTAACATTTCTTTGACAAAGTTAAGAAATATATACCATCTTAGAGAAGTTGTCATTGGTTATGGTTCTCTCGGCCTTGCATTTTCCTTCCTAGTGATATTCATGGAAAGATAGCCTTTCAACCACTTCAACTTGAGAAATGTGAAATTCAAAAATATGGACATTAGGGAGTTCAAGGAAGAGATTTGTTTCAAAACCTAGCTCTATCATCTTAGTGATAGTATTCACCCCATATATTCTTTGTCCTTCCCATAGAGTAGATTGGGAAGATGAGGTTTATTCCCTTTTCAATCGTGCCCCATTAGGAAAGAACTCATATTGTATAACTTCCCTATATTTTATAGGGAGTGATGGATATAACCTTAATATTTCAGAAAATGTAGCATGCAAGTACTGAATTTCTTTCACCTCGTCCACCATAAACCCAGTGGGATTTTATCCTCCTTTGATGAACAAGATCCTCCATAATTTAGACAAAATGTTTTTTTCTATGGTTGGATGTTGAATAAGAAGCCAAAATGACCATGAAAGTTCAATAGAAGTAGTGTCCTTACAAGATAGAGAAAATTTGATGCATATGCATCAAATCATTTTATCATAGAACAAACAAGTGCCATCACCATGCAAAATCATGAAATTCAACAACATGTCACGCCATTCAACATTTTCATCATTTTGGAGTAATTATTTCCATCTAATCCTAATGACCTTGAAAACAAGTTCTTCAATTGTTTTCAAACTGTCCTTGATCTTTCCTTCCGTGCCAATGCTAAAAAACCTCATTGTTTTCCATGTGTTACAAGGGATGATGAACCACCTGATGGTTGCTTCCACTGCTTCTTCAAAATATTTTTCTATCTCAACATCTCGTCCAACCAGAGTGAGAGAACCCAAAACTACTCTGAAACTGAAAATACACATGATGTCCAAAGAAAAGAGAGTGAGTATCTCTTGAACATCCATGACAAAACCAACTCGACCTGCATCTTGAAGATCTGTAAATAGTTTGCAGTGTATTACAGATAATTTATATTTTGTGAAAAGAATAGAATGAAGAGAAAGAAGATTTCTTTTGTTCTAGGGTCCATATGTGCCAATAAAATGTAATTTAATGTCGATGGTGATGTGGTATATGATTTGATAGTGGTCTACCATTTCTACCTACAAATTGAAACCATTCAAGAACCTGGAATTCAAAACCTTTAGTTATAACTTCTCTTGGGTTGCATGCCTCTAAAGAGGAAGCAACAATAGAAGTGGAGGTGGCAATGTACAAGATACAAATTGAAATCATTCAGGAACCTGGAATTCAAAACCTTTAGTTAAAAATTCTCTTGGGTTGCATGCCTCTGAAGAGGAAGCAACAATAGAAGTGGAGGCGACAATGTACAAGGTGTCGTTTCTAGCCTTTTCTTACACTATTTGCCATGGATTGAATTGAATTGAATTCTACAATGCAACCTACCACACAATAATGATGGACACGTTCTACAACAATGCATGCATGCTACACTTTTTGTAACATATCCAACCCCGAGCTGAGCCACACCACACAAAATATTGACTTCTGGCACAAATTTGATACTAGAGTGTCACGTCCTTTTAGCCACATAGGATGACAACACAATGAAAGTACTTCTTTTGTCACAACAAACTTACAATTCTCTTGGAATTTATGCCTTTACAACTTCGATATATTAATACAATAATTCTTACCATCAACAAGTATTAAATATCTTGGATATTATCTCATTAACTTAAATTCCCTACATATGAATACCATGTATGCAATTGTAGATCTAACAACATATATAAACCATGTAAAAATATATATAATCACAATAATATATTGAATACATTACACGTAGTAAAAATTATGCAATTACATATAAGGACACTTATCTTTTATGTAAATCACTAACTGCATGCAAACCTCAGATGTTCCTCTCAGCCATAGACTTTGTTGCTCATAAAATTTTAGCAACAGGTCACCCCCGAGTTGAGACTGGAAGTCCACAAGGGAAGGTTTCCTAGGCCACATCAAGGTTCTTACTCAACATTAATCCCAGGTAAAGGTGCCAACTACTCCAACTAGCCTACAAAATCTCATTTCCCACATGTTTTTCCCACTCTAGGAAGTGTGCCCCTTCTCTTCTCAATAATCTTTCAGTTTCCCCACTTCGCTTTTCGAGCTTCAACAATAGGCCAAACATAAATTCTCAGAGCTCTGCAACTATTTCCCAATGCACCAGAAAATAGTCTTCAACGGTTCTCTTACAAGAGAGAGTGACTTCCCTTAGGTCTGACAACCCACTTCTTCAACATACATGAGCTTGAAAACCCACCTCTTTAGTCCCATATCTCATCTCTCTTGTTATCAACAACTCCTTGATCTTTCCCCATGCATGTGTAAGAATGCTAAGGTCGTCAGGTATGGATGGAAGGGTTCTTCCCTTCCAACAACTAGGAAAAATAATAACATATTTGATGACGATGATGATCATGCATGAGAATGGTCATGGATGAAGATGGTGGTAGAAATATGGAAGATAAAAGTTTTCCAAAACACACTAAATCTCACGATATATCTGCATGTCCCCAATGAGACACTTGTCTTCATGAAGCTTCATGATCTCCACTTGTATATGTTCCCCTACTCTTGGAACTTAAATAATTAAATCTCAATATTTGGACTTTAGAAAATATTAAAATAGTATTTTCTTTACTTAAGTCCCCTTGGCTTAGCTCCTCATCTAAGACATTTAGCCCCCCTTTCCCTTTATTAGATTTCTTAGTCCCCCTTATTCTTTCGTCTGATTTCTCTGCAACAATGATGCATTTTATTTTTAATATGAGTGATACATATAAAAATATCATGTAATCATATCGGCAATCTAGCCATCAAGCATATGTATAATGGATCTTAGGCTCAAAATATATTGGGTAAGCAATCTACATGTACAATTACATCTTGGGGTTCACCCTAGGGGTACTACATTCCATTCCCCCTTAATTATGCATTGTCCTCAATTCATTATATACATGTACAAGAGAAATTCTTCAGAAATCTCCAAAACAATGTGGGTACTCTTCTCGCATGGCATCTTCATATTCTAAGGTTGCATATTCATAACTGTACTGCAACACACCCGACCCTAAATTCTCTTTTAAGGGGTGGGGCATCATAATTTGGTTTTCCTTAACTCTCTCAAATCCTAATTTCAAGATTTCTATCATGTCCTTCTCGTCCAAAAATCTCCAAATGTAGATTCCCTCTTCCTCCTGGGAATGCATGACCTCTCGGTCTAGGATCATTTAATCACTTGAGTCAAATCAACTCTTTGGGTCCTTCCTGAAAACTAAATCAATCTTCACAGTTCCCCCTTCTCCAAGGTGCAGGTTCTTCCAAACTGCGGGCTCTTTCCTAGCCCCTTTGAAGAATTCAAACAATAGGTGCTAGATTTCCATGTTAGACCCCTTCCTTCATATGACCTCGAGCTGTGACTCAAAGCCTACTCAAAGGGATCTTCAGAGCTTCGGGCTTCTGGAGTTTTCACTTCACCACTCACCAATTTTCCTGAACTTTTAACTGGCGAAGTTCCAAAATGATGTGAGAGGGATCGGGGGTCCCTTCTCCCTTCCCATATCAATGACCCACAGGAACTTCGGGCTCCAGCACTTCGGTGAATTCTAAACCTCTTATCCACAAAACCTCTAGAGTGATGATATCCGAAGTTCACAATCTGATGCCACGTGTACTCAGAGAATTAACAACTCAGATTCACTTCGAAACTCCAGCTTCAACAGTTTCCAAGTCTTCACACATGAAAACCTCCAGAGTGAAATCCTTTCGTAGTGTCAAATCTTCTGGCACACGTCCTCCTCTATTAACAACATGATTGACTYTGACACTTCATCCTTTAGGATTTCTCCATATACGTGACCCCACTTTCTCCGAAGTGGTAGATCTTCTGCCACGCACCCTTTTTCCAATGGATGAATGGGATTACTTCGGGACTCTGGCCTTCGGGAATCCTCATTCCTTCAGACTTCAATTCTCCCATAGTCGGTTAGCGTTAGACTAACCACAACCTATATTTGATGGTCTGAGGGTGTCTACATGACCCCATAGATCTATGACTCATAACTTCCACTTAAGGGTCACTTGGGTCCCATTGTTGGGCCATTTCTAGAGGGACATATCCCAAAATACTTTGATAAGAATACATGGCACCTGCATCAGGTCACCGACGTCCCCTTACCTTTCCATGAGGTCTCCATACCTAGCAATGCCATCACTTGACATGTGGGACCCCACATGCTCTCGATATGATACATGCATCCCCACGATCGAACAATCAAGAGGGGTCCCGAAGGATCCTTATATCCATGGTCTAAATCACTTCATGAATCCAGCCTTTGTGGGTTTTGAAATTACAACATCCATGTCCTTCCAAAGCGGTCAACGTCAGGCTAACTACATCGTAGATCCGATGGTTGGGATAGTTCCTAGGCATCCTCAAATATACGACCCAGATTAACTTTGGGCTCCAGGACTTCAGAGGATGCATCTCCATTATGACAAATACCAAAGTTCTTCATACTTGTGAAGACTGAAGGAGTTGAGGAGTTAACACCTACGCCCATTCTTCAAATCCAACGGCCGTGACAGAACTTGGGACCTCCTGAACGGATCTTGTTCGCTCGTATTCCAAACGAAATAATCTTCCCTTTTGAGACTTGAATCTCGCTATCATTCCTGAGCTTCATTAGTTCTAAATGAATTAGGCATGGGTTCACTCTTTGTGCTCTTTCTCTTGAGCTTAACAAACTCTTTTTTCCTAGGATGCTCAAAACAACTGGGAGTATCAACATGCATAAGGGGAAACTATGTGCAAGGTTGACGAACTCACAGTTCATCTACTTAAACTTGAGCCACTACAGGGCTCGAGCATTTACATATACACACCATATAGTTCTTTACTTTCTTAAATACACAATCAAGAAAAGATAAAGGGATACAGTCTAATAATCAAGAAAACATGCACATCCCTGCAACATTCATAGGATATCCAACCTTAATCTATAGTTACAATTCAATTACACAAGAGATGAGAATACTTATCTCTTACAGGCTGCAACCAACTAACTGAGTGTGGGTGTTTGCCTTTCCACCCAACCATAGGCTCATAGGCATTCATTCTTATCACTCTGGCCACCCCCGTGCCAAGCCATGATATCACTAGGGAATTAATGCCAATTCTCAACGATCCTTTCTCTTTCACATCTTTTGTGAGGTTTATCAGATGATTACCCACCATAAAGATCGTGACTTTCTACTCAAGTCTCGTTCTTTGCATACTCTCAAAGATTTATTTCTCTGTGTTGGCCCTCGACCAAGTTTTGAGGAAACCTTGGTCAGGTTTGGACCACCTTTTGGACTTCGACGCGATGGTCGAAGATGGAGCGCCATGGAGAAGCTGAGATCGTGGATATCACTTGTTTTTTCGGCTATGTGGACCCAACAAGGGGTTCTTTAGGGTTTTTTAATGGGTTATGGGATGTTGAACCATGGGTTTACCCATGCTTAGGCATTTTTGTAAGGAATTGTAAAAGTATAAATAGATAAGAATGATATAGAGACAAGAAGCAATTTAAGAGTGGGAAGTAGCTAAGTGAAAGTAGTTCTAAGTTTCTTTGTGCAACAAAATGTGTATGTAAGGCTACATGCTCGATAAAAAAGTTGGATTTGTGCCTTGACCTAGTTTTGGGAAGGAGGATCTGGTGCTTAGTGCACAGATCTCTTGTCTGACGTGAAGTTGGGCTCTGTGGCTCAGTGCACAAGAGAAGATGAATGTAAGAGATTGGAGAATAATTAAGAAGATGAAGCAGTTGGTGGACGTAACCCCACACTGGCGTGAACCACGTATATCTTGTGTCTTTTGTTTTCTTTGTTCTTTGTTGGTTATGTTATGAATCTTCTTAGTACCTTGAATGTTATGTATGATAGATAGGTCTATTGTTTCTTAGTGATTTAATTATGTTAAGGATGAATGGATGTTAGATCTAACTTGTGATGCTAAGTGCTATGGGGTATATTATCATTTGTTACTGCGCTGATCTATCCTTGGGTATGTTTTGCAATGTTGATTAAGCTAATGAACTAATGTATGTTATTCCTAAGTGTTAATAGAGTACTCTGTGAAGTGTTGTTATCACAAATCTATGTCCCATCTTGGTTATAGACACCTGCGTCCTATAACCCCCTCTACTTCTACCTCAGGTAAGACTTCACCTGCCTCGCAGGTGTTGCCGAAAGGGCTGGTAGTTAGGGTTTTTTTGGTGCGTTGTTGAAGTGTTGAACCTTGTGTCTACCACTATGCCAACAAATGGTTCCATTGTCGAGACTTGAAACTATGATTACTAGGAACTGAAGTAAAGAAAAGAGAATATTTGTGCATAGATCTACTGCTGAGGTGTGTAGTACTCTACTTGATTTGTGAAGCTCTGTGCTAAGAAATAAATCTGATCTGAAGAAAAGAGGTAAGATCCGAGGAAAGGTAAAGATTTGTTCTTTGATAAGAGTAAGATAAGTGAAAAGTTTTGTTTCGAAAGCATGAGTTTAAGTATGTTTAATAGATTATGTCTTAGTCTAAAGGCTAGGGTGCAGTTAGAAGAAATATTTGGTCCAAGAAAATTTAATATAAATGAAGAAAGATATGTCATTCCTATGCATAGAAAGCATTTTTGGACTAATAAGTGGATTTAGGAACCTAGAAAGAAATTTTACAGATTGCAGGTCCAACACTATGATCCTAGTGCACAGTACAAAAGAGATTGGGGAACGTTTAAAAGAAAAAGAAGATTGACACTGTGTTATAATTGCAGAAGACCGGGACATATTGCTAAGGAATGCCCTGGCGCAGGTTCTACTTGTCTTTTTTGTAAGATTGTTGGTCATGAGGTTGAGAGTTGTCAAAAGATTATTGCTAAAGTTGAAAGAATGAACATGACACAATAAAACTATCAAGAGATTAAGGGTATGTTAGAGAATCATAAAGAGAAAGGATCAAAGGAAGTTCAGACTACATTAGTATAGTTGAAAGAAATGATGGATGTTCACAAATATGTCATTTTACCAGAGATCCTGAAAGTAAAACAATGCATAAGTGCAATAATAGAAGACTTCAACATAGATTGTGTCTTGGATGAAGAAACACAAGTAAATATTATGACAAAAGAAGCTTGAGAAATTTTGGGAAATCCTACTGTGGTACCTTCATTGGGAAGGATAGGCTTGTTTAAAGGAAATATGATAACCCTATGTGGAAGAGTTACTAATATACCTATTATTGTTCATGGAACTTCGACTAAAGAGGAATTTGAAGTCATTAAGTTTGTTGAGAACAGTGCCCCTTTCCCACTTTTGTTAGGTAAGCTTTGGATTGAGAAGGATTAGATCAGAAGGAAATCAAAGGAAGAAGCTATGGAAAAAAAAAGAAAGAACTAAGGGATTTCATAGCTAGAAAAATAGACCGACTAATAAAAGAACGAGAAGATAAGTCGAAGCAACAAAAGACAAGAGAATTAGTTGTCGAGGTTGAAATAATGCAAGAAGGTTTGAAGGACATATCTATGCAAGAAAGAAGAATACCCACCCTGGAATTAATAAGAGAAGGGATATTAACATCAAACCCTTTGAGAGAACATCAGTAGTGCGAAGTCACTATGCTAGGAGAAGATAAGAATAAGAATGGAAAGAGGAATCCAGAAACAGTTAGAGAAAATCATATCACAAGAAAGAAGGCATGTAACACCCTATTTCCCCCAGTTTGTAAAAATAACTATACTGGCCAAGAACTGTGGCAAACTCAAAAATGTGAATTTGTGATGTGAATGGACCTTGCGAAAAAGGTCGATGAATGTAAATAATATTATGAATATACATATATTGTAGGACTGTTGAGAGGGTATATGCTGAAAAAAGAGACCATGATGGCTGAAGAAAGGTGGTGGAAGGCACCTGGAAAGGTGGCGTTAACTTTCACTAAAACCAATACCGTATTTGGAGCTCACTGGCCCAGAGAACCAAGAGCGGCTTGCTGGCCCAAAATAATTTACTCACAGGTTGGTAGGTAGAGGGATCCTCGGGAATTAATGAGGGATGGGGGAAGTAAACTTCCCATACGTAGGAGTCTCGAGCCTGACCACCATGAGGGAAATCGCGCCACACACAACCTCGCAAGGGAAAATGCACGAGGAAGAAGCATTGAGGGGGCAGACTTGAGGGAAGGAGGAAGAACTCTGGATATATGTAGAGTAAGTGATAGCAGAGAAGGGGGAGAGTAACCCTTGTTCTCGGTCACTGGAAAACCGAGACATAGTCTCGCAGCATCGTGGTCTCAGCTCGGGGGTGGCTAGTGGTAAATCCTATCAGAATCATTGAGCCTACGGTTGGGTGGAAACGAGCACCCCTCTCAGTAGTTGCATCAACTCTGGTGTTATTTGAAATTAATGCAATAATCACATGTTCAGTTTTATGTGCTTGTAAATAGTTTTGAATAGAAGTGTTTACCTAACGTTTGATTTGATAGAATGGATGCCTGTGTATGCTTACATGCCGTAGTTGTTTTCTGCACAAATGATTAAGTCTGGGACATGAGTTCACTCCACCGAGAATCGTCTTATTTGCTTAGTTTCTCGTAATATTCTAGGAAGGCCCCTTGAGAGTACTATTTTCTGAGAATTACCCCATAAACCTTGTAACTGTGCTGACCCTTACCAGAGACTCGATTAAGATCGGGGATAATTGCCCAAGAACCATCTGAGGGTTCATGCAATCTGGGTCTGAAACCCTTATGCAAGAAAGAGTATCTTTCTAAGGCCTCGAGGTCATGGGAGCCTGAAGCTCTGAGAGTTTGAACTTTGTGATTCAAGCTCAGAAGAGATCTGTCCATTTCGCGTATCGGGGATTTGTGAATTTGGAGTTGGAAGACCGGGCTCTTAGAGTCACAAAATCCTGAGTCATGAGATCACGATGGGATCCTGGACCATAGATCCCACTGACCCATGGGAGCTCTATAAGCCATCGATCTTAACCTTTACTTAGGCGGGAGCGTGAACTCAACTACTTCCCAAAAGTCCCGAAGACATCGGGACCATCCATGTTGGAAGACAGGTGGCAGAGATTTGTCCATTTCGCATATCGAGGATTCATGAATTTGGAGTTGGAAGACCGGGCTCTTGGAGTCACAAAATCCTGAGTCATGAGATCACGATGGGATCCTAGAACGTAGATCCCAGGGACCCATCAGAGCTCTATAAGTTGTCGATCTTAAACTTTACTTAGGAAGGAGAGTGAACTCGACTACTTCCCAAAAGTCCCGAAGACATGAGGACCATCCATGCTGGAAGACAGGTGGCAGAGATCTGTCCATTTCACGTATCGGGGATTCACGAGTTTGGAGGTGGAAGACATGACTCTTGGAGTCACGAAGTCCCAAGTTGCAAGATTTCGATGTGATCTGGGTTGTTGATCAAAGAGGACAGGTGGTAGAGATCTGACCATTTTGCGTATTGGGGATTCGCAAGTTTGGAGGTGGAATACCTAACTCTTAGAGTCATGAAGCCAAAAGTCATGAGATCACGATGTGATATGAGCTGTTGATCAAAGAGGACAGGTGGTAGAGATCTGACCATTTCGTGTATTGGGGATTCCCGAGTTTGGAGGTGGAAGACCTGACTCTTGGAGTCACGAAGTCCTGAGTCACGAGATCGTGATGTGATCTAGGCCGTTGATCAAAGAGGGAGGACAACCATGGGATCTGGCGTCTTGATACATTGCGTATTGAGGGTTCATGAGTTCGGAGGTTGAAAGGAGTCGTTTACGACTTTTCAAGTAGCGAAGTGTCGAGAGTCGAGCACGAGAGAACACATGGCAGAACTTCAAGGTGGGGCCCGCATGATTGATGGGTGGACACGAGTCACCTAGAAAAGGGAGTCAATGCTCCATTGACTTCTCGCATCTCAGGGATTCGCGGGATAAGAGCATGAGAGCTCAACCCTTGGACTTGCGAAGTCGCGAGTAGCGAGAACGCGAGAAGAAAAATAAATATCACTTCTCGGGGGTTCGTGAAGGGAAGGTGCCAAGATTTGACGCTACAACTCACGAAGTGGCGAGTTGCGAGAAATGCGACAAGAAGGTCAACCTTCGTTGACTTTCAAGTCTCGGAGGATCGCATAAGGAAGGAATGAGATTTCAACCATTGAACTCACGAAGCGGCGAATAACGAGAGGAGCTAGCATTTTGCCTAGTCGGTGGTCATGCGCAGAGGACGCTGACAGAAGGAAGCCATACCCTATCGGAATCTTGGGTATCACCGATTGGTGAAGAAAATTTGGGGGTCTTCAACTCCTGACTCACGAGGTCATGGGTTGTGAAAGGCACCTGGTTTGTTTGGCTTGTGGTCCTAACCCATAATCACAGGGAGGTGAACAGGGAAGAACTAGCCTGCGCTAGGCTCTCGTAGGACTTCGGGGATTCTGTCCCTTGAGGAAAAGAGAAAAATCTATTACGCCACAGGGGTATGTGACAAGGCAAGGAAGCTAAGTAAAAAGAAAGAAAAGTTAGAAAAGCTACAGGAAGATACAGAGAACAGATGGAAGACTTCACAGACTGGAACCTCATAGGAGGCAAGTTTGCAGGATTTGAACCTCGTCAGAACAACATGACCGCATAGAATGGGACTTCGCCTTGGAAAAGCTATATGACCATTGGAGGTGCCCCGCTCATTAGAACAATGCTCTATAATGGATAGTAAACAGACTTATGGGTGGATGGACCACTTTTGGGACATTGAGACCATGCCATAACAAACATATTCACATTGATGGAAGCATTTCTGCCCGTTGAAAGAATCTGTTATGAGGCCCCGCTTATTTAACCTGTCGGATGGTGCGCTGGAACCACATTTTACCACCCGTGATTAACTGAGCTAACAAAAAATTGATTATGTATCGAGTTGTGTTATTAGAACTAGATGTCATTTTCCATTTGTCTACCCCGCTTATCCGTTCGCCTACCCCGACCTGTATGTTTAACAGTTAGAATGTCGGGAGAACCTACTGAATTAGAGAAGTCTATTGAGGAGATCTTCAAGAAGCTGATGGCTGATAAACCATTGTTTAAAGGAGTACAGGTGTCATCGACTAGGGGACTGCAGGCTTTCCCTTTGATTGGTTGTCATTCTGGCTGTGTTAAGCCTGCAACCGAGCAATGAAGTAAGCATCGCGGTGATCTAGTTAATGTGAAGAAGATCTCAATGATCTTACCAGACTATATCCCACCTTTGGCTGGCATGGTTAACCCCGAAAACATCCCACTAGACTATGAATACACCTTGATCACCGCGTACATTCCAAAAGGAATACACATAGTTGGAAGTCAGTTGGGATAGATCCCGTTACTAAAGAACAACGATTTCAATTTGGGCGACTGAAAGAACTATGCTATGCTAGCTCCCCATTGCTACATGATGAAGTCAACTAGGAAGAAGCCTCGCATCATCTCGCAACCATGGATTAAGGGATTGGTGTAGTCCATCATGCTAAATGTGATGAAGATTCCCCATTTTGGTCATCACCATGAGGTTAATGCTTGCGTTAAACTCCTCTTGCCATGCTATCATGGCAGATACTTGTGGCTTGACCAAAGGATTACCGTGGATCCGACACTGATCCACCTGATTACAAGATTAGGTATGAAGGGACCCGAACCTCAACATTTTTATCCAAGGAAAGCTTCAGACCACTCCCTGGCACAGTGCATGAAGGAAGCTTACAGAGAAGTCGAAAAAGGAAAGCAAGGCTACAAGGTAGCCTCTATACAGGATGGCACAATGTGCCTCGCTTTCCAACTCATAGTTGGCAAGCCTGTAAGGAAGAAACTCCCCACACAAGTCATCAAGTTCATGGTGGACCTCACAGGAAAATGTGTGGACGGAATGCAAATGAACTGGGCGATTTACCTCGTCAATGAACTCGAGAAGGATTGTCGTGAAGCTCAGGATTTGGGATATGAGTTACACGTTAGTTGGCTGATCATTTTGATCGCATTTGTCGCTTGGCAAATGCCTGAAGGAGCCACCTTTCCAGAGATCGAACCCTTAGAGATGTTGGATGCTAGGTTCTCTACCTTGTGTTATACCAACGATATGTTGAAGCAATGGCAGTCGAACGTTGTGTTTCTTGCCTACTATCAACAACTGAAGGTTGACATTGAGTCATTTCCGTGCATGACACCGCACACCCTGCACCAGTACCGACCACTAGAAAAGTTTTGCGTAGATATTAATTTCATATATATCACTGCAGGAAGATATGAGAGAAATGAAGAACTATATTCATACTATAAGTTGACATACAAAGATATGGATCAGATCACAAAGGAGTGGACAAAGGAATTCCTTGTATGTGTTGTTGATGCAGAACTCGCCAACACTAACACCATAGGAAGCCACTTTATCACATGGTTTGAGCATGTCGGACCATCCAGTGGGACAAAGAAGAAGAAGAAAAAGGAGAAAATCCAAGATATAGAGACCGATGAGGAGGACAATGCCTTTGAATAAAATGGATCTAGCTCACTAGGTGTTGTTGGGAAATAATACCCTACGGACTAGCAAGCTAGGGTTAGCCTTGCATGCAGATCGTGACCTTAAAGAAATCACTTTTAATCTACCACCCCAAAACCTAAAACCCCTTTTTCACATACAAGCATGGAAAGAACCTACTAACCTATTTACTGATGTTTAGTGTAGATCCTCCGTTGCACTTTGTCTGCTTTCTTGCGCTGCTCCTTCCAAAGTTAACCTGCAATCAAGACAAAACACTACACATGCATGATATTTTTCTACTTGAGGGTTAGAGATTAAGCATAAATCGAATAAATCATATATAAATCATGCATTGGGACGGGAAAAGTATTCTTTATTATTTTCAAGATGAATCAACTTACAATCAATATTGAGATCGGCCACCGTTCCTTGATCCTGATCCTGGGCCCCTCCTCTTCTTTGTCCTCCAACTGCTTTGCTTTAATTCTCCTTAAGCTTGAGGAAAGGCTAAAGGGTTGGGACAAAAGGATTTGGCAATTGGGTAGAGTTTCTTTGATATTTTTTTCCTCCTCCAAATAGTACCCCTACCCCTTATTTTATAGGCTAGAAGGAGCTAGGGTTTTGGACGAACTCTCGGCCATGTATGGCTGGGAGTTTCAGTTAACTGACCCATAGCTTTTTGTCCCGTCGACAACTTTCCTGTTTTTGTGCTTTGTTAGGTAAACGCGGGCTGTAGTAGGGCTGCCAGTGTTCCAACGCATGCAGTAGTAGGCTTGCCATCATTCCAACGCGTGCAGTAGTGGGTTAGGGTGCATGTACCTTCACCCAAGAGGATTTTCAAAGAGGTTTTTCAACAAATGTTTTGGC
>SNQJ01S0011837.1:105241-137537 GCA_010110895.2 Picea sitchensis | reverse complement strand
GCAGCAACACAAACTTCAAACAAAGAAGCAAATGAAAAAGAGATAAAAAAAAAAAATTATTTAAGTGCTAAAATGAAGCAACAAAGGGAAAATGCCGACAAGCACAAAACCAAGAAAAAATAAATAAATTCTGGCTTAAAGCACAGATCGCAGAGAATCAGAGAAAAGACACACAATGGCAATCGAGAAAGCACTGATTCTTACGCTTGTCTAAAAACCATAAAACAATTTTTTTCTTTTTTATCTTTTCTATCAAATATCAACTAAGATAAAAGACAGGCTAAGGGTAAGGAGGCCCTAACCTACTGACTGTGCAACCCTAGACTCAAACCCCTGAGAGGAACACTTCTCACCAGAGGAGGGGATGACTGCCCCACTCTAATTGAAAATGAACCACTCAAGTCCGCTACTGTCACTGAAACAACACGCGTGCAAACGCGTGCTGAGCTATAACAGAGCGCGGGTACCTGCGGGCTGCCTTTGCACAGGCCGCGTGTATGTTTAAACTCCAAAATAAAACTAAACACAGGCAGCCCAGACCTAGAAGAGGCCTCTAGTATTGACAACCAGGGTCTCTTGAAGGCTTGGATGCTTCTTCCAACAAAAAAGAAAAAAAATTGCAAAGAAAAACAAAAAGCAATCAAACAAACTGAGACGAGACTACGAACTAGCAAGACTCAGACAGGATTTAGAAAGCCCCCTGAGAATCTAGAATTCTGACACGGAGGAGGAGGACTACCTCACAATATTTCTGACTCATACACGCTACTGAAACCTCTACAGCTAGCATTCAAACGTGGTTTGTAGAAGGTTAGGGCGCGGGTTACACACGTGCAGGCCTTCTGCAGGCCGCGTGTACCTCTGTGTGTCCCGATAATTACCGTCAAGCAACATTCAAGGAAAAACTGGTATAAAGAACCAGTTTCCCTGCTAGCTCTGACCTAACAGAAAACAGACATGCAAAGAAATAGAGAATCTAATCCTTTAAACTACCCAAAATCCTCAACTAAATCCGGAACACCCTAAAGAGTAAATCCCTAGTGGAGTCGCCAATTTTTTTGTTGGGAAATAATACCCTACGGACTAGCAAGCTAAGGTTAGACTTGCATGCAGATCATGACCTTAAAGAAATCACTTTTAATCTACCACCCCAAAACCTAAAACCCCTTTTTCACATACAATCATGGAAAGAACCTACTAACCTTTTTACTGATGTTTGGTGTAGATCCTCCGTTGCGCTTTGTCCGCTTGCTTGTGCTGCTCCTTCCAAAGTTAACCTGCAATCAAGACAAAACACTACGCATGCATGCTATTTTTCTACTTGAGGGTTAGAGATTAAGCATAAATCGTATAAATCATATATAACTCATGCATTGGGACGGGAAAAGTATTCTTTATTATTTTCAAGATGAATCAACTTACAATCAATATTGAGATCTCCCACCGTTCCTTGATCCTAATCATGGGCTCCTCCTCTTCTTTGTCCTCCAACTGCTTTGCTTTAATTCTCCTTAATCTTGAGGAAAGGCTAAAGGGTTGGGACAAATGGATTCGGCAATTAGGCAGAGTTCCTTTGCTATTTTTTTCCTCCTCCAAATAGTACCCCTACCCCTTCTTTTATAGGCTAGAAGGAGCTAGGGTTTTGGACGAACTCTCGGCCATGCATGGCTGGGAGTTTCAGTTAACTGACCCATATCTTTTTGTCCCGTCGGCAACTTTCCTGTTTTTGTGCTTTGTTAGGTAAACGCGGGTTGTAGTAGGCCTACTAGCGTTCCAACGCATGCAGTAGTAGGCCTGCCAGCGTTCCAATGCGTGCAGTTGTGGGTTAGGGCGCGTGTACCTTCACCCAAGAGGATTTTCAAAGAGGTTTTTTAGCAGATGTTTTGGCAATGAAGGGATATGAGTTGGCCTGATGCCAGGTAAGCATGTGTGGTGAAATTTAGGGTTATAACACTAGGAGGAGGAGGAGACCAAGTAGATGGACAAGGAGAAGGGGATGAAGGAGAAAATAAAGGAGAAGGTGAAGCTACACCACCCCAAGATACCCCTACTGAAACAATAACACCATAGAAGAGAAAGGTTTCTCCAAAGAAACCTTCAACAAGAAAGAAGACATGTGCTAGTATGCCCCAGTTGGAGGCCATGCTCACAAAGGATGATATCAATCTAGTTTGTAGAGCCATGGAGGATTATTTCGAGGATATCTTGTAGATATATGGAGTGAAGCAGGATGAAATATATGGAAGGATTGAAAATGAATTGAAGGAAATACAAAAAGCTATTCGATTAGTCCGTGCAGTACCTACTGTTCCCTCCTTGTCATAGAATACAAAATTGGGGGATGAACTTGTCCAATTGAGAAGAATTGCAGAAGCGACAGATGCTCGACTTCAGAGAGTCTAGAAAGAGAAGGAGAAGGCTACAGAATMCTTGAAACAAGAGAAGGATGAAGCCTTAGAACAATTACGCGTAGCGCGATACTGTGTAACGTCTTATGAAAATGAGAAAGAAGAGTTTCAGGCAATGGTCTAGGAGGAAAAATCTTAGTTACAGAGAGAAAAGGAGAAGTTTCTYGCAAAACGGGCTATGGTCAAAGAGGTAGTGAGTAAATCATATCACTCTGTGCTAGGATTGGCACAGTAGGAGCAAGGGTCAGTTGAGGCTCAAGTGGCAAAGCTCGCTAAGACCATCCATCAAATTCAAGTGAGGATAACAGAGTTGTACGTCCAAGCAGTACCAGGTACTCCATAGGAGGTGCATGACCAGAGAAAGGAAGCCACTAAGAACACAATTGTAAGAATCACATCCCTCGCCTTAGAATGAAAATAGTTGAGTGATAGAAGCGTGCAGACATATGAACGCCTCGTAGAAGATCCAAATCTAAGGAAACTGTAAGCACAGTTACAAGAGGCGTAGAAGCAGGCACTATCAGTACATGCACAAATGAAGCTACTCACTATGGTAGAAATAATGAAGAGATTTCATGAACAATGCGCAGTGTAGAAATAGATCTCTTCCCTCCAGGGCAGGGTAATGGAAGTCACACAGAAGCTACAACCTATGCAGGATGAAGCCTACAAGGTGTTCGAAGAAATTAAGGTACATGGCTCACAACTGGACCAATTGGTTTCATCAGTCGAACAATTCCTGGAAGGGCCTATTACGATGCTTGATACCCATTATTATAGGAAAAATCAACTAAGTGTAAATAGTCTTCCCATTTTGATGGTTTATCCATCAGATACATTCTTAGCATATATTCAATAACTTGATTGATTCTCTCTATTTTTCCATTAGATTATGGGTGACATGTTGTGATAAAGTTCATATGGGTCCCAAATACTTTGAATAATCCCTTCCAAAAGTTTGATGTAAACATGGCATATCTGTTAGAAACTATTTCCTTAGGCACACCATGAAGCCTAACAATTTCTCTCATATAGATATCTGCAATATTAGCTACCTTTTGAGTTATCTTTATTGGAATAAAATGAGCATATTTGGTAATATTATCCATTGGTGCCATGATATAGTCATGTTGATTCACTATGTGGGAATCTTGGTGATGAAATGAATTGTCACCACTTCCCATTTCCACTCAAGAATTGGAAATGGTTGTAGCAAACTAGCTAGATGTATGTGCTTAGCCTTTACTTTTTGACATTCAATACATCTGGTTATGTAATCATCCACTTCTTTATTCACACCTAGCAATAAATATTGTCTCTTGACTACTACAATTGTTTTTTGGTACTTCAATTTCCCATCATAAGGCACATTATGCATATCTTTTAGTACCATATTCCTCAATTATTGAGAATTAGGTACATAAGTTTTTCCTTTATACAAGAGGATTCCATGTTCTCTTGTAACATCGCCTGCCTTGAGTTGGGCTATACCAAATGAAAATTTCCACCTCTGATCCCAATTAATTAATAAGAATTACTTTCATATGAAACAATAAGCAGAATTAACAAAATACAATAATCCATGTATACATATACAATTTAAGAAACATAAATAATACATTACAAACAGTAAACAACATGTAAATATAATTATGGAAGATTGTAATTAACATAATTACAGGCATTACACAGCTCGATAATACTCATTAGAAGAACACATATCTATTGTTGTAAAAACACCAACTGTGTGCAGACATTCCACATTCCTCCCAGCTATAGACCACATTACTCATAACTCTCAGTAGTGGTTCACCCCTGAGATGGGGCTTAAAATCTATCAGGGAAAAGGGATCCTAAGCTAAGATAAGGTCTCTTTAACAACATAAAAAATTATTCTCGGGTTCCAACTCTAGAAGAAAACCTACAATCCCTCATTCCCCACATGCCTATCCCACCCCAGGAAGTGTTCCCCTTCTCTTATCAAAATTCCTTTAGATGCCCCACTTCCCTTCCGAGGCTTCAAAAACATGATGGAAAGGAAGTCTCAGAGACTTGTAGTTGCATATTGGCACTTTGGGAATAAATTCCCAATAGTTCTCTCAACTGGAGAGAATTCTCATGGGCTTGACAACTTGTTTCTTCAATAAATCATGGGCCTGACAACCCACCTCTTCCGTCCAATTCCTGGGTTATTCATTTTCCACATCTCCAAAGATTCCCTGGTACAGGTGCATGTGATGGAAACATGAACATACAGATGGTAGAAGGGAATAATGGCATAATGAGTGCTTGAATTATGAAGTAATAATAGGAAATGTACTAAATGTTTTCTTTTTATTTTGCATGTTGCCAACTTGAGACTTGTCATGTTGGGAACTACCTTGTCCCCACTTGGGTGATAAGTTCTTCCTCCTTAGAAACTTGGGGAATTAGGATAAAATATTACATAATTATACTTTAGGAAATTTTATTATAATATTTCCTTGGCTTAAGTCCCCTTGAATGATCCCCTCTTCCTAGACCCTTATCTTGCTTTCCCTTATAGTGGAGTTCTAGGCCCCCATCTCATTTTTTTGGTTGGTCTTCACATAATGATGTATTTTATTAATAGGATGAATGATTACATGTTACAATAATGGGCTCACTATCCTTTTAGAATCTAGACTCTCTGGCCTAATACTCATGCAAACACTCTGGCTTGTAATATCCTGAATTACCAACCTATGAAACATATGTACAATTACAACCGAGGGTCAATCTGGGGTATCACATTCCCATCCCCCTTATTTATTCACTATCAACGGTGCATTATGTGCAATGTACATTTAAAATTCTTCAAAAATCTCCATGCCTTTGCTTTTGAAGCTTGTTTTCCTTCTAGTGCTCTTCTTCCAAGCACTAGATTCATGTCTTCATACTTCAAATGAAAATCCTTTTCTCTATTCCACATATATGATTTAGGCATGAATTCAAATTACTATGGAATTCTTGAGCTACCTTGTCCTTGCTGCACTCACCCTTCTAGGCTCAAACATTGTTTCATCATTGCACAGTCTTCCAAAGATCCATCTTGCCAAGGATTTCACACACAAGGATAATGCCATCTCATCTCCAGACCCCCACTAAGTATTTTCATTTTTGAAGATCATACGACTTCATTGTATCAATAGTAACCTTTCTTCCCAAGTATTCCATCTTTAATAACCATCATCTCATTTGTATCACACATATACAATCAACACGAGACAATATCATAACAATTTTATTTATAATTCAAATTGTTTGTATAAAGTAATTCAATTTTTTTCCCAAGTATGAGATTCCCTCTCATATTTATTGGTTGTTGTTGCAATAGGTATCCTTCTTTATTATGTATTTTGGCAACTCCATACTTGAAACTAATTTTCCTTGCAATACTTCCATCTTGCATTCATCTAAACAACTCGTTAGTATTTCCTGTGAAATATACTTTTATTGCAATAGCCACAAAGTTCACAAAGTGATCTCAAAATTGGTCATGCTTAATAACTCAATCACTTCTATCATTCCATTTATTAATCATAATGGACTTGTCATTCCATGCACATGTATTATTAGCAACCAATCTTTTCCTTCTCTATCCATCATTACTCTTTTTTCTTATCATAAATTTTACGTAGTCCATTTTCACATGACTATTTTAACTTGCAACTCTCTTGTCACAATATTTAACAGCTTCTGAAATGTTCTCAACTCTAGGAGTTAGTAATAATTGTAACATTTCAGCTATTAGCATAATCATTTCTATTAAATATCATATATTCATATAGTCACCAAAATGCATTCAAGCATAAACAACTCTATCATGTATAAGTGCAACTCTACCACTTACACACTATGCATGAGTGCAACTATTCATGCATATCTATTGAATGCACCCTTGCATTGATTTCATAATTTCATTTATCTAAGTCATGTATCCCACCATGGTTAGTTCAAAGGTTTTTCCAATGCCTCGACACATCATCCATACACTACCCTTTGATTGCTCAATCATTTGGATGCCTTCCTTTTTGACCCAAACACTATAAAAAGAATAGAATTCTATGGTGTTCTTTAGTTTTATCAAAAATTTTATAGTCTAGACATTAGCTATAAATAGGAACTTTCCTTGGATACTTGTGTGACACTAAATCCTTTCCATATCTAGCCATGTCATGACCTCATAAATGACTAGCTATACTGAAATTCATTGTTGTAACAGGGTCATACCCTTATATTCCTTTGGTTATTAACCCATAACTAACAGTTTATGACATAATTTTATATAAAATGTATGAATTAAAAAACTAACAAATTTTATAATTATCACATGCCTTCATAATTTACCACACCTGACAGTATCTTATCTCCATTAATGCATTCAAATTATAAAATAATGTCATTTTATAAAATAAACTCTACCTGAGGGAATTATTACCTAAACTCCCTTCAGTAATTACCCAACATAAATTCATAAAATTTAGACCTGCATAGTTTCCTTTAAATAAATTTTATGCCACTATATTAGTTGGTAGCAATAGGAGCTCTGATGCCTCCTTCACCAACCTCTTATGAAACATTTCATATTTCTATTGCTCCCTTTTATATGGACGACTTCAATATGTAGCAACATCATCAACAACACTTGAATCCATGGAATAAATTTCCTCTTTCCTAGCAAAACAACCACCATTAGAAGCTTTCATATTCATATATATAACAATAGACTACTCTTAGTCTTAACATGTTATATATATATATATATAGACACACACACACACACATTTATATGCACTAATAATACATCCTTATCATGCCCATAAATGTATTCTCATTCCAATTTCCAATTTGTTGTTACTGGTTGTCTTCAATTCTCACTATAATCATTGCACACGATTATTTCTTCCTTGAGCACATTTCTAGGAAATCCACTCTTGGCTACCTTTGTTTTTCTAGCCACATACTATGTTGACATTAAATAATAGCATTCCTCATTTTTTGGATCCCTCTAACACAACACCTACATGATCAAATTGCATAACCATTCATCCTCTCTTAATTCCTTTGGATATTCAACTTACATAACTAGTCATGCTATCTTATTTCCTTTGGATATTCAACATTCATTCACTTTACTGGACCAAACTGATTTCATCCTGCCCTCTCTGAACATTTCAACTCTTCTTGTCTCTTGCACCATTCAAGTTTATTTTCTTAACCACCTAGCCTCAAACTTGACTTGCATAGTCAATTTCCAGCATGTTGCAATGCTTCCCAAATGTCTTCTCTTCTAGCTTCTTAGAAATTAACTTGAAGTAGTTGACACTTATTTTACTTTCCATCGTAGATTATGATGATACTTCCAACCTCCTAGAATGTCACTCATGGCTCATTTCCACTTGAGATGGATTATTTTTAGGTACCATATCCTTTACATCCTATACCAAGCACATAACCATTTTCTTTTTCATGTTTCCTTATTGATTTCCCTTTAGGAAATTCATTTCCCTATTTATGTTCCTCTTGAATTGATGTCTCCATGCTTCTTGGGAAATACCGTCAACACTTTTTAAATGCATCAACAATCCTCTTCTATTGTTTTTATCCTTCATGAAGTGTTTTCATGCACCCATATTATATTGAAATCCACCTCATGATTTATTTTTTCTTCCATTATCTTAATATGTTCAAGGACTTGACTCCATCCTAAAATATTTCTTCCCTTTATGGAAAAACCCTTCTTTGACATGTGACTACATTCTTCTGGATCCAATATGTACATAATGCATTGCTTATGCATCAGTTGGTACTCGTGAGCATGCATGTATTCCTCATTACTTCACCCTTGTATTTATATCTTTCATACCATGCTTCTACTACACTACTTTGATAACAATAATGGACATACTACCCTCAAACAGTATGACTGATCCTTGCAGATGTTTCCCTTATATCCAAGTATACCCCATGTTTCTCTTTCTCATAAAAAAAACATTTTAACCTATCAATCCTTTTACAGTAGACATGATTTCACTGTATGGACTTATCTGTACATTAACATCCTTTACAGTGAATGGAGTTTCATTATTTCCTTCACTAAATGATATTCTCTTATACCTAGATTCCATTGATCACTTTCATTAACATGAGTGGATTTCCTGTAGTGGCTTCCCAAGACTTGATGGATAAACCTAGACTCATATATTAAATTTCTCCAGTATTAACCTTTTATCATCTTGTGAGATATTCTTGACATAACATTATGTCCTCAAGTTCCTCTTCTCATTCTTGATACTAGATCCAAAATCTTTCATACTCTATAAAATCATCCTTCCATATTCCCATTCTTGTAGTCCCAATGTGAGTTTTTTGTACATTTATTATCATGTACTGTAGATGGCATTCCTACCTAGCCTCCACATATTATATATACAATTTTCATATGGAATTCTTTCCCCAACAAGAATTTACTTAGGGTCTTCCTTGTTTCTCATTGAACCCAAATATCTGACTCAACAACTTCTTAAAGAAACCAAATGTATAGTAAAGAACTGTCTTTGCACTTTTTTATTCTATCTGTATACATATCTAGAAATTTCCTTGTTTTATTTGTAACCATAACATCTGAAAACATACGTAGATCAAAATTTCTTAGCTAAAACCATAATATACATTTATGGTAACATATGCACAATTTTCCCCGTTATGGTCACCAAAAATATTCTTTCTGACTCCCTATGAATTTTTCTATTCAATTCATACTTATGAGTGCATAACTGAATTCATCTATCAAATACCTTTCCAATGACTTATTTCTTGCTCAATTCTAAGTTTTTAGCAAAACCTTTAGTCATTTGATTATTACCCAAAAAATACTTCAACTAGATGCGGTTTGTTTAATTGTTTTTATGCATCCTTGCACTTGATCCTTTGGAAATTTGATAGGATCTAAAGTAGGTTCACTCATGATAACAATTTGGACATTATGGCCAAGTTTCACCTCCAACTATGCTATAGCCTTCTAGATACATCCTACTGAAGTTTAAGGCCAATTTATATTTTTAGCCTTGAATGCTACATGTTCCTTCTAGGTCATCCTGTACATTTTTATGTGCCCACATTTTTATTTTGAATCCATCGATATATTTTATGGCTTGATATATTTTCATATAATTCTACTATTCCCAAATATGATTCTAGAGCAGGAAGGTTTGGCCCTCGAAAATTAACCGGGTCTTAAAATTTACTCTCCATTACTTGGCTTGTAACTCCCCCATACTAACTTCATTTGACAAATGGTTTACACTGATAGAAATCTCTCTCTGATATCTATTATTTGATATGTATAAAATATATGTGTTGGAAGGAAATAGAGACTTATGCGATTCAGACTATTCAAAAAATGTCATTTAGGCCTTCAAAAATGGCCTACAAGTTGAACACCTGGAAAAATACCTATTTTCTAGGAAATTTTTCACTATTATTTTTAAAATGTGGTTAATGTAAGATAAATGGGATCTTGAAATGGCACCCAATTCCACTTTGCACATCTATTTGGCACCATGTCAGACCTCTTGACCACTTGGCCTTGCCCCATCAAATCTTGTCACCTCCTATACCTTTCTTCCATCTCTCTTTCCCCTTTACTAGCACACAAATTGTATATTTCGGGCCCAACCAATCCTTGGTTTCCATGTGGAACATTTGTATTGGGTCTTAGGAATGGGTAGGCCCCATCCTACATCCATACTTCCAGGTGCACAAAGTTGCACATCGACATGATCTAATGGTGACGGTTTGGGAGGTGTCGACGATGATCGACGACCCATGTTGCATCATGAACCCCCTCCCCAATGAACGTTAAAACATGGGGGATGGGCCATGAAATATAACCTTTTTTTTCCCTTGGTGACATGGTGCACATCGGGGGAATACACCCTCCACAACTAACGCAATTTTGCAGGCCTGGCTCGTGGTTCTGTTCAATATGTGAGCACCCCATCGTGGTGCCAACTCACTTTCCATGTCTTCCACCACTACCAATGTGTACCTGAAACTATGGAAGTACATGTCACCATGTCAGCTGACATGTGGTTCCCATGTCATTCTAATGTCAGCATACAAAACATTTCCTAGATTTTCCCAATTTTGGAAATTTTCACATTTTCCCAAAATGCCCAATAATATATAGTTTTTTCAAATTATTTTCCAGGTCTCCATTATACATCTGCAACGAAACATTTTTCACCCAATTTTGGTCTTGTACATAGGAATATAACCCCTTCTCTTCAACTCCTTCTCTTGCACATGAAATTCATCATTAATTCCTCTACGAAAACTGGGGCTTTTTCCCAATTTTTCCTAATTTCACCACGGCCCTATGCAACTACCAACATTTTTTCCAATACCAATAATTCCAATTTGACCAATAGAGAAATCAAATTCTTGTGTGCATAGTTGGTAGACATTCATGGGCATGAATTTTATTCAATTCCCCTATGGAATTGGGAATTTTGATCAACTCTCTTGTTAGTAACATTTTTGTTCCTACCATGAGTTTGAAGGATTCATTTAGGTTATAAGGTTTATATTGAGGAAGTTAGTAGTATAAGGAAGAGCTTCAAGAACCTATAACTTAAAATTTCCAATTGATCTCAAGGAAGATTGAAAAAAACAACAAAAAATCCATGCCTTTTGTTCCTAAAGAAAATTTTAATCCATCGGGTGCTTATCGGAGATCCAAAATTGTCTTATCACACCCCAAATGGGCCTAAGTATTTTATCCATGGGGCTTACCATGAGACCAATAAATAGGATCCAGGCGTTGATAGTCTTTTGAACCTCGACAGATCGATGAATCTCATCCATTGTTAGACTTCCTCTTGTAGATCCAGATCAATGGTCAAGACGCGAGCTTAGAGTCCCCTTGTTGGAGTCCCACTTGGAACCAAAATATTTATCACTCTGATGGGAACCTTTGATGGATGGTACATATTTTATCTTCAATATTAGAGCCTCCCATCCAGGTTTCATGTCATCCCGCTAGTGGAACTATGTCAGGACCAACCATCGGTTGCCATGTGGACATGTGGAACTCACTAGATACACAGGTCAAGATATCAAAAGTGGGTGACACATTTCACTCCTACCTACCACTTTAGTGAAACCATTGGAAAATGAATATCCCCCACATGCCCAGGATGACATTAGCATAACACAATTTCCTTAGTCAAATTTTCTTTCGATCATTACTAGATCAATGACTCTAAGATTATTTCTAGTTCCTCCTATCAATGATCGAGATACAAGATCATAGTTTTTCTCATAACTTAGCTCTTGATCACTTTGATTGGGAACCTCCGATCAATGGTCTAGATCTCATCTGGTGGTCGCATCAACATTCCATCAAAGCATTGTCAGGGCTAACCAAAGGCTACCACGTGGACATGTGGAACCCTTTAGATATATGGGTTAGCATCTTGAAACCAAGTTATACGTGGAAATCCTAACTGCCACATCAATGCAAACAAGGACAAATTAAAAGGTTCCATATAATGTCAGTTTGAGTCTCCCTCATTGGAGTCCTATTGGGATCTAATTCTTAATCTCTTCGATGGGTGCACCTCCGATCGACGATCCAGATATCATCACACCATAAATACTGCACCCTCTAATATGCGATATAGATTTGGTGGGAGGGGGAATGAGATCAATGACCCAAAATATATTGTGGCTTCCCCCATGCACAAGTAAATATAAATGAATGCATGTCCTGAGTGACGTCAACGAGAATTCAATGTCACCATGCCACCTATCAAACAAATCTGAAGCGACCACATGGATGTGAGAACCCCACCAAAGGCACCCAAATGCATGTCAAATCCGGGTGAAATGTGTCAAGCATATTGGTCATGTCATCACCATCATGGGCTAATAAAAGGTCACCACATGTCCAGGATGGCATCAACATGGCATATTTTCCTCAGCCAAATTTTTCTTTTGGCCATAGCTAGATCAATGGATCCTAGTTGATTTCCATTTCCAAATCAATGATCATCGGAGTTCCTTTTAGGACCTAAAGCTTGATCACTCTGATGGTTAATTATGATAGACAATCCATATGTAACCTTTTATCTCTAGATCAATAATCATCGGAGTGCCCTCTTCGGAGTCTCCCTTGTGACATAACTTTTTATTTCTCCAATGGGACACCTCCAATAAAAAATATAGATATGATCTTTGATCTTGTAGCCTCCCAGCTAGGTGTCACATCATCCCTCTAGTGGAGAATTGTCAGGTCCAACCAGTGGCTACCACATGGACATGTGGAGCCCACTAGATGCACAAGTCAACACACCAGAAATGGGTGACATGTGTCACTCTTTCCTACCACATCAATTCCATAGTGGACCAATGAAAAGGCACCATGTGTCTAGGATGACATCAACATGACATTGTCTAAAAATTAAACGAAGTTTTCCCTCGGTCGAACTAAATCAATGGCTCCTGATCATTCTAAATCCTAGTTCAATGGATCAATGACTCCCCTCACTTTTAGTTTCATCCTAATGGATCAATGACCCTTAGCTTCCTTGGAGTTCCCCTTGTCGGAGTCCCCCTTTTCAGAGTCCTATTTTGAGACCGAACACAATTCCTCTGATAAGGCTCACTCTGACATATTACTAGTGGGGTTTAAAGAGGGTCTAATGAAGTGATCCCACATTTAAAATATCGATGGTTAATATTGATTTCTAAGATATATCCAATGACTGCTAAGTCTCACGATATTTATAGTTAATATCTTGAGCATCCAACCATCTTAAAAATTATTGCAAGATCTCTAAGGGGAAAAATTGAAATAATATTTTGGCTTACAAATTCTCAACTATTCCACGATCTCAGCATAACAAAAATTCATGTGGTTAAAAGTGATTTCTATAGTTTCAACAAGGGTAAAACCACTCAATAATCAATATGCTGGAAATATTTTAAAGAAGATAAAATTGGTTTCAAAAAGCATATTAGAGCATGAGTGACAAGAATAAAAGACAATGAAGGCTCTCATTAATAGCATCGACACTTTGGGGAATTTAAGAGTTTCTTATAAAGAGAGTTGTTTGATCAGAAAATTTTAGCACAGACAGGTGGTAAATGCAACAGGAAACCAAAGATTCATACCCTGTGTTATGTTTAGTATGTAATTTATTTTCTTATAGTATATGTTTTCTTGTAAATCATCTCCTCCCATTTTTCTTTGCTTGTATAAGATCCGATTTATAAAATCTTAGACAATAGACTATTCACCATATTCAATGTTACTAAATGATGTTTAGTTATGACACATGAGTGATTTTCTATGAATGTATGACCATTTCTTGTCATTTACTATTTGAAGCATGTTTTTAATGATTTGTATACACCTATTAGAGCTGATGAATTCTTAATTGCTCAACAAGTTTCTCTTTCCCCTAAACTGCATGATTCATTCTCAACAGTTCGCTCTATGTTTATTGTTTCTTTCTTCTAATTCCCCATTCCATTCTCCTTTAAATATTGATTTTATGAAACACTCGTAGACACATGCCTATGAGAGTTGAGAGAAGTTTTCAGCTAAGCTGAGATTTTTTGAGGTCCTATAGTTTTGAGAAAGAGAGAGGGAAAAAATTCCCAAACATTGCACAATTATTTTACTACAAATACAGATTTAAGGTTCACCCTGAGTCTTATCTCCTAGGATACCTCGACATCATTCCAATAACAACATGGAACATCTCGAGGGATAACATCTGAAATGGAACTGTTGTTGGGGACATACGTTGAAGAAATCTTCCCTACGGATATGACATTGTAAGTTCTGAGCCTTGATGGGTGAACATGCATTAAGAACTTGGATGTTAATATTTCACCTGGAGACTCTACAAAAGGACAACTTATCCTCTTCTAGAAGATACACCAGAAGCCACCCTCATCCTGATAAGGTTCCAGTCTATTCAAATATAGAAAATCTTGTGACCGGGAGAAATATCAGAGAGTGTCAGATCTCTTCTTTATCAGGCAAACAAAATCCATAAATATCTTCGTATAATATTAATCAAAGTGTTGAATCTATATATTTAATTGATATTCTTGAAGATTCAATTTTTGCTTCAAAATTTCCTCTCGAGCCATTGATAGTCCTCCATAATTATCCTTTGGAATTTATCCAAGAAATAAGTTCTTCCTTCAAACCATTCTTGAAAATTCTCGTTGCACCTTTGTTCTTTGAAGCCCATAATTTACAAAATCTCATGGTTGGATTAGGTGGAGGAATACATGGGGGAGATCATCCTCCTCCCCCACGACCTATAAATCTGTGAGTCACTTCTATATTTTACCCATTGAATATTCCACAAATTACCCATGATCTCCTTGAGAAGTACATGAAGTATCTTCCCAAATTTGATGGGGATAAAACTCGATCAGTTGAAGAACATGTGATTTATTTCCATGAATTTACATATAACTAGTATGTAGAACATGATGATGTCTTCTTGATGTTATTTATCCAAAATTTGGAGGGAGATTCTAGAAAATGGTTTAGAGAGATACATGTTGCTTCAATTAATAGTTGGCTAGCTCTAGAAGTTGCCTTTATGAGTAGTGGGGTGAGAAAATGGATATCCTATACTACCTAAATAAATTTGGATCACTCAAGAAAAGGTTCAATGAAACTATCGATGAGTTCAACAAAAGTTTCAATAATCTCTTTAGTAAGATCGCCATATATATAAATCCATCACAACCAACAACCAAATTCACATATTCTAGGGAATTTGATGTTGATTTTTCCATGGTGTTGAGGGAAAGGAGATCCCAAAACTTTCTTGTGATGCAAGAGGATTCAATATACATAGAAAGAAACATGATTGTATAAGGTAAAATGAAGCAAAAATAGGTTCAGACTAAGAAGAAAAAAGCCAGGGAAGAATGTGGTACTTCTAATCCAAGAAGAGACTCCCAAGAAGAAAAGATGGATGAAATTTCTAGACTAATCAGGAACTTGACAAACAAAATGTCAATATTTGAGATAATAACATAGTAATAAAAATATATTTCCCCAAGAGGGAGGCATAAGGAATCCCAACCTTAATCAGTTCAGAAGACCCCCTAATCCACAACTCATGAGAAGGGAGAAAAGAAATGAAGAACATCCCATTCAACCCCCTGTAAATACCAACAATGATAACAATCTTGTTGAAGAATTAGTGGATGAGGAATATTCTCAATACACAGAGGAAATACACTTTTCCCTATATGAGAATGATTCCATACATCTAACTCAAAATTACTTTGGAGAATCACTAAATCCTAGGAAACTGGTTCCTAACAATAATCCCAGCAAAGGAGCTTTATGCTCATCTCAGTATAGAAATTTTGTTGATGCACTACAGGATGAGATGCATAAGAAATAATATCTTAGGCCTCGACAAAAAGATAATTTTTTAGATAGTCAACCTCAGGCTAAGAAAGCTGGTCTAAATCAGTCCAAAGATAAAGCTAAAGAAGTGCTAAACATCCCTAAGGTAAATGAGGTATTGGATACCATGAAAAAAAAGAAATCAAGAATTTGAGGAATTAGTTTCACCTTTCAATATTGAACGTGAGATTTCTAAAATTAAGATTCCTATTCCTTTTGTGGAGCTAACTAAAAACCCCTCATACCATAAATAAATTGAGAAATTTATGCAGGGGAATGGATCAACAAGTCCTCCTATTACTATGAATGTAAAAGAGGAATGCCCCACAATTGGTTTTGGCCCTCACATTGATGACAAAGAGGAATGTGTGGAACCCTTCTATGTAACCTTAAATATTCACGATAATACACTACACAATTATATGCTAGATTTTGGTGCATCACACAACCTTATGCCCAAAATAGTCATGGAAACGTTGGGGTTGGAGATAACCAAGCCATATCATGATCTCTATTCTTTTGATGCTAGAAAAGTGAAATGTTATGGGCTGATCAAAGACATGGTTTTCACCCTGGGTCAGTTCCCTGTTAAGAGCATTATGATGGATGTGGTGGTGGGTGATGTACCATCTAATTATGTCATCTTGTTTTCCAAAACATGGGCAACAAAATTTGGAGGCACTATGTAGATGGATATGACTTATGCCATTGTACCAGTTTTTAGAGGAGAGATCATAAGGTTGTACCAAGAGACAAAGTTTTCTTATGTGGTCAGTGACCAAACAAACCCTGCGAATCATCCCATATATGTTATTGATGAAGATCTGGGCTATTTTATCATATCTATAAATGAATAATACAATGAAACCTCAATTCTTGCAGATCCTCTCGAGAATCTTGTTGAATAAATAAATGGTATATGGAAAATGTTTTTTTTATGGGGCATACTCAAAAGAAGGGGTCGGGGCTGGTGTGGTGCTCATATATCCCACCAAAAAGGAGATACATTTGTCCTACAAGCTAGAGATTGAATCCACAAATAATGTGGCCAAATATGAGGCTTTGATCTTAGTCCTGGAGGAAACAAACAAGATGAAAATCACCAAGTTGGTGGTATTTGGAGATTCAGAGCTAGTTGTGTAGAAAGTAAAATGGTCATATCAAACAAGGAATCCAAGAATAAGGGCATACAGATATTAGGTATGGGATATGATAGATAATTTTTATGAAGTTTTAATATTTCTATTTTTTTAAGAGGGTTTAATCAATCAATTTATTCCTTAGAAGTAACAACCAATACCTTTAAAGTACCAACCACCCCTCAAGTTAAATATGAGATTGTGTTAGGGACCTAACCTCTCACATAGGTAGAATAATACATTTCCATGTAATAGAGTTTAATATTAATAAGGCCTAGCAATAAGGAAGAATAAGTCCAATGTAAGAAGACCTAATATAAGCTTCCACTTCTAGAAGGATCTTCCTCTAAATGGTTCTTTTGATAGACATATTTAGTATAAATAGGAGTCGAGGGTATGATAACTTTTTTCTTGGATATTATTGTAATAGAGCTCTACTCTGTTGGAGGTTTCCCCCTCGAAGAGGCAAGTGAAAATTTCACTCAGTAATCAAAGTTCTCTTTCTCGTGTTATTCAGGTATCATTTTGGTATTATTGTGGTATTGTTCTAGTTATATTATTGTTCATCTACCATTTCTAGATATTTATTTTTGTTCTACGTAATTTTTATATATGGAATATTACAAGTGGTATCATAGCACCTTCCTCGGCAGAAAATTGTGGATTAATTTTTTTTCCAGGCTAGAGACATATTCCAACATCTTTAAGCTACAAATATATGTCATTAGATGCATAAACTTGTAGTAAGGGATTCATACATGCAGGAAATACAAGTGGTACTTAAGCGCACATCTATTGGCCACCCTTGTAACCCATGTTGGTACCCCTTCGAGTGGTAGCGCATCAGAAAAAACTTGTATACAGATCGACCTAGATCTCCTGAAGCCCTCCATAGATAAACCGATCAGTCCCATGACTATTATAGTGCCACCGAGAACAAAACTCGGGAAGATACTCTCTAGTACCTGGGTAGTCGGTTAGTATGGCTAAGGGCACGGTCTAGCCTCCTTAGTTGGTTCCCTGAGATATTGGGTCATGTACTATTGTTGGATGCCACACGTATATCAAAGAGCTATAGCACAGGGAAAACCCTTTTTTGTAGAACCCTTGAATACCTAACCCTTGGGATGGAAACAAAAACAGAACACATAATATCTATTGCAACACAACTGTGTCTCGTGCATTCGAGTTGAAAAATTACTACATGTAGCATCCTCCGACCACCTAGGATGGGCCAAGATACATGAGAGAACACTTTTATTCTTTCTATGGAACATACTCTAACATGCCCAACATCCAACTGAGCTATTCCACATGAATATTTCAAACTGCA
Organism: Picea sitchensis; assembly: GCA_010110895.2. Classification (NCBI taxonomy): domain Eukaryota; kingdom Viridiplantae; phylum Streptophyta; class Pinopsida; order Pinales; family Pinaceae; genus Picea; species Picea sitchensis. The sequence continues at coordinate 119,180 of SNQJ01S0011837.1, read as the reverse complement.
TGTAATTAAAATATATACACACAAAGCTATTGTGGAAACATATATATATATATATATATATATATATATATAATGTAAATAGACAAATACATTATGTAAATGAAAAGATTCATACCAAAATAATAGTAACCATATACCTGTAGCATATATAGGCATTACCCATACATATAAAGACAATTATAATCACACGTAGAATAAACCCATAAAATAAACACGTAAATAACAATGCAGCATGTAAATTTATCACACAGTTGACACTTATCTTGGTAATAATATCACCAAATGCATGTAGACCTTCCACGAACCTCCCAGCCTTAGACAACACTGCTTATCACTCTCAGAAGTGAGTCATCCCCGAGCTGGGGCTAAACTCCACCCAGGTAAAGGGATTCCTAACCAGGATAATGGCTCATAGACAATAGGAAAGACTCCATCACATGTGCCAACTCAAACTGACAACCTACAGTCCCTCATTCCCCACATTCCTGTCCCACCCCAGGAAGTGTTCCCCTTCTTTGCTCAATATTCCTTTGGCTTCCCCACTTCCTTTCCGGGATTCAGCAAAAGGCTGGACATGAAGTCTCAGATCCCTATAGATGTAGTTTAGCACCTTTAGGAAATCAATTCCCAACAATTCTTTCACCCAAAGAATTGTTCACGGGCCTCACAACCCACCTCTTCAATATACCACAAGCCTGACAACCCGCTTCTTCAATCCCGCTCCTAATCTAACCAACTACACAAATGAGTATGGCTATGGATACAGGTTCAAATATAGTGACATGAAGGTATGGAGGTTAACTGAGTGAGTGAGTGAAAACTCATGGAATGGTTGCCTACATGCTTGAATGATGGAAGGAATGATGGAAAGAATGATGGATGAAATTAACTAAGTCCAAACAAAATGCATGCATGTCCCCAACTTGACACTTGTCATATTGGGAGCTACTTTGGCCCACTTGTCCCCAACTTTGGAACTTAGGATAAAATAATTATCCATACTTTATATTTTAAGAAATATTAATATAATATTCCTTTTTGGCTTAAGCTCCCTAGTTATCCCTTTTCCTTAACTTTTATCCCTCCCTTTCCCTAGCTAGTGGAGTTTAGTCCCCCGTACTCTTTTATCATGGTCGATCTGCATGCAACGATGTATTTTATATTAATGCTAAGAGATATACAAAAGTAGGCCCACTGGCCTTTAACATCTAGGCTCTCTCGCCTAATAACCACAAACTATCTCACTAGCCTATAAAACACAACATTTACACAAAGGCTCCATGGCCTTAAAATCGTGTGCACTTAAGTTGTTGCGCGTAGTCTCCTAGAATGTGCACACTTCCTCATTTTACTGCGCAGTACATGCGCGCACTATGCCGTGACAGGTGCATACAACAATGATATCAAACATCTCACCAGTTTAAGTACATTTGCATTTACATTTACTATTGGGTTCGTCCTAGGGATATTACAATCCCCTCCCCTTATTTATGCATTGTTCTGAGTGCATTATGTACTCATACACAACAAACTTTCAAAAATCCTCAAAACGATGTGGGTATTCTTCCTGCATTGCATCCTCATTCTCCCAAGTAGCGTACTCAGGACCATACCAAGTCCATTGGACCTTTACAAGCCCTATGGCTCGATTTTGGAGATGTTTGATTTTCCGGTCGAGAATGCATACCAGATGCACTTGGAAAGCACCTTCTTGCTCCACCTGGATCACATTCCAACCAATAACATTATTAGCATCAAGTATATATTTCTTGAGCAATGATACATGGAATACATTATGAACATACATAGATGTAGGAAATGCAATCATATAAGCTATTGGACCAATGCTCTCTAGGATTTCAAATGACCCACAATAGAGAGCTACCAACTTGGAACAATTTCCCAACTTTGGGGAACTTTTATTGGCTTTCACTTTCAAAAATACATGGTCCCCAACTTTAAATTCCCTGTGAGTTCTTCCCTTATCAACATAGCTTTTATGTCTATCTTCAACAACCTTTAAATTTTGTTTTATTTTTATCATTTGTTGCTCCATTTCCCTGAGAAAATCTAGCCCAACCACTGCTTTGTCTGTTGGGTTATCCCAGCTTACCAGTGTGTTGCACTTTCTTCCATAAAGTGCCTCGAATGGGCTCATCTTTAGAGATGATTGGTCCCCATTTTTATAAGAAAACTCTACCAAGTGTAGTTAGTCTTCCCATTTTGATGGTTTATCTATCACATACATCCTCAACATATCCTCAATCACTTGATTCACCCTCTCTATTTTCCCATCTGATTTTGGATGAAAGTTGTAGTAAAATTCAAATTTGTTCCAAATCCATTAAATAATCCCTTCCAAAAATCTGAGGTAAATTTTGGATCTCTGTTAGACACAATTGTCTTGGGTATGCCATGTAATCTATAAATTTCTCTCATATAAGCATCAACAATGTTGACTTCCTTGTGAGTGAGTTTAACTGGAATAAAATTGGCAGCTTTAGTAAGCTTATCCACCACTACCATGATAGAATCATGTTGCTTGTTTGTTTTGGGAAGTTTGGTGATGAAGTCCATTGTCACAACTTCCCATTTCCACTTAGGAATGGGTAAGGGATGTAGCAAACCATTTGGGTGTCTATGCTCATCCTTTACCTTTTGACATTCCAAACATTTGGCAATAAAATCAACAACCTCTTTCTTCATTCCTAGCCAATAATATTGGCTCTTGACAACTGCAATAGTTTTCTGATAACCTGGGTGCCCAACATAAGGTGCATTATGCATTTCACTCAATATCATATTTTTCAATTCATTATAATTTGGTACATAAATTATTCCCCTGTACCTCAAAATTTCATTATTATCTAGCTCATATTCTTCAATTTTCTGCTGCAAATTACCTTGTTGTAATTTTTCCACTAATCCCTTGTATTTCAAATCTAATTTGGAAGCCTCTATAATTCTATCTTTAAAATTTGATGGGTACATGCTAATGGTTGTAGCATGAAATTCATGCACTCTTCTATTGAGTGCATCAACCACTTTGTTCTCTTTTCCCTTGATATGCTTTATATCAAAGACATATTCACTTAGAAATTCTAACCATCTGCTTTGCCTAGCATTTAGAGTTGGTTGATCAAATAAATATTTCAGAACATTATGGTCTATCCTCAGATCAAAAAAATTTCCCATGAGGTAGTGTCTCCATTTCCTCAAGGCATGCACTATGGCTACCAACTCCAAATCATGAGTGGCATAGTGTCTTTTATGCTCCTTCAACTTCCTTGATTCATAACATATAACAAACCCATTTTGATTGAGGACTCCACCAAGTCCTTCTTTACATGTATATATGAAAACAATGAAGTCTTCATTTGGGTCTGCAATCCTTAGTATTGGAGCACTTGTCAATAATTGTTTCAGGTGTTGGAAACTCTTTTCACAATCCAATGTCCATTGAAACTTCACACCCTTTCTTTGCAAGGAAGTGATTAGGTGTGGAATCTTTGAGAATCCTTTAATGAATCTCCTATAGTAGCCTGCAAGGCCCATGAATGATCTGACCTATGTCACATTCTTTGGCGTTGACCAGTCTCTAATGGCTTCTATCTTCTCAGGATCCACTGCTATCCCATCCTCTGAAATGATATGTCCCAAACAATGAATTTTCTTCTGATAAAATGAGCACTTGCTCAATTTGGCATACAACTGATGCTCCCTTAATAATTTCAACACCATCTCAAATGATGCTCATTCTCTTCTTTTGATTTAGAATATATAATAATTTCATCTAGAAAGACAATGACAAACTTGTCTAAATAATCTCGGAAAACACCATTCATTAAGCACATGGAAACAACTGGTGCATTTGACAACCCAAATGGCACCACTGTGAACTCATAATGAACATACCTTATCTTGAAGGTGGTCTTGCTGATATCTTCCTCTTTAATCCTTACCTAATGGTATCCTGACCTGAGATCTATCTTTGAAAATATATTTTCATCCTTCCATTGATCAAAGAGATCATCAATCCTTGGCAAAGGATACTTGTTCTTTACAATCAATTTATTCAAATGTCTGAAATCAATGCCCAATATTAATGTCCCATCTTTCTTCTTCACGAACAAGTATGGGTCACCCCAAGGTGACACACTTGGGCATATATTCCCCTTCTTCAGAAGTTCTTCAAGATTCATTTGCAACTCCTTTAGCTCTGGTGTACTCATTCTGTATGGAGTCTTTGACACTGGAGCTTCTCCAGGAATTAAATTTATAGAGAAATCAATATCTCTCTTTGGGAGTAGTCCTGGTACCTCCTTGAACACATATTCAAACTCTTCCAGGACTTCATGATCTTCCAATTTTGGCACCTTATATTTAGGTGTCTCCTCCATATGGGATGCACATATTTGACACCCATTTTTGTAACATTTCTTCAGTTGCAATGCTGAAATTTCTCTGATGGTTACTGCCTTGGGAATTCCATCCACTTTACTTAGTCTCCCTTCCTCATCCAAGCAAGTGAATGCCTTGTTATGATAGTCTAGGATAGCATGATGTTGATCCAACCAATCCATCCCAATTAGACAATCATAGGAACCTAAAGGCAAGATGCTCAAATCTTCCCTGGTGTTCAGTACATTCATGTCCATAAGGCATGACTTAACCATCTCATTAAATTTTCTTTTGGATCCAGTAGCCAGCTACACCAACCAAGATTTTCCATGCTTGCTTCTTGGAAAATGAAAACTTTCCACCATATTAGGATCTATATAACTATGACTAGCTCCTGAATCAATTAAAATAACAATGGTTTGGTTTTTGATCATACCTTCCACTTCAATCATATGTGATTGATAATTTGCTTGCTTGTTTTCCAGGGCTACATAGATCCTTGGCACATTTATGCCCATTTCCTCCACCGTTTTTGTTTATTGTACATTGTGAACAGTCCTCACTATTTCACCTCTGTGAGGGAAATCTCTGAACATATGATCTCCTTTACAACCCCAACATTGAATAGGTGTCTACCTTGGCCTTTGACCCCCTGCCTCAATCGTTCTGGGTTATCTAGAAGTTGGTTGTCCCTTAGGATTATTTATGAATAATGGTGGCTTATATCCCTTCTTCCTCTGATCCATCTTTAATTTAATTTTGTCTTCCCAAGATTTTTGGAAACTTGGCCTTGATTTTTGCTGATCATATAGGAATTTAGCTTGCCTTATGGTCTCCTCCAATGTTTTGGGATCATCATATTGTATTTTTTCACTGATGAATGATGGAAATCCACTCAAATACCTCTGAATATTAATTGTCTCATCCTTGATGAATGAGACATACTTCAGCAGTTCTAAAAACCTTATTGTGCTCACCATCAAATGTAGGAGGTTTGATTTTGTTCATTTCTCCTCATAGCTCATCCACCCCAGAAATATTATGCTTCCTAATAGGGGATGGACTTGATATGTTATGTGATATCTTATTGGAATTCCCTGGGGAGTGGTGGTGATGTTTTCTAACACTTCTTTCTCTTCTTTTCTCATCAGGAAACTTGCGACTTCTTGATTTGCTTCAACCACTCTCCTTATCCAATTTCTTTTCTATTATGTTCAAGCTCTGCAATAAATTCATGTTGAAGTCATCCTGCTATTCCTTGGCTCTCATAAGACTTTAATTATCATCCTTATGGATTTGGACATCATTCTGCAAATTTTTAATGGTCTCCACCATATTCATGTTTTCATCCCTTCCTTCTCCATGTCCACTGGAGTTTGTTCCTTCAATGCCCAAATAGACATCCATCCCTCTAATATCATCCCCTTGATTGTAATTCCCATGTGCCTCTTCTATTACTATCGACTCTATGTTGATCCTGATCTGATCTAGTTGTTTTAAAATATGCAAAATGTGCAGTGAACAAAATTTTGTCAGGCTAATTATTTCAACAATCTCATGAAAATATGAACCATTCTAGTTCCATAATATATCAGAAGTCTTTCTTCTGATTTCCTGAAAAATTTGAGTTCCTAGATAAATTTTGTGGGTGTATATTTAGATTCCATTGTCCAATACCTTTCCAACGCCTTCTCCCATGCTCAATTCCAAGTCTTGAGCAGAAAGTTATGGCTATTTGAAATTTTCCCATTAATTTTTATGTTCATTTTTCAACTTGGCGCATCTTTGCGCTATAATTATGAATTTTTGCACATACTCCATTGGAATTTTTGTAGGATATCAATTGGGTTTATTCATATACATATCATGGACACTCTTTCCAAGCTTCACCTTTTTCTGGTTTCCAGGTGTCTAGTTACAACCTACTTAAGTTCTAGGCCAATTTGTGTTTTTGGTATGGAATGCTACAGGTACCTTCTTTTCCATATTAAACATGTTTAACATGCCCATAAGTTTAATTCGGCTCTGGGAATGTATTCTATGGTTCAATATATTTCCATTTATGACTCCTGCGCCTCAATTGGATTCTGGAGTAGAAAGTTATGGCTCTTTGACGTTAGTGGGGTCTTAAAATTTACCCTCCACTGTTTGTGTTGTAACTTTCTCATAAAAGCTCCGTTTGAAGAACCGTTTACACCATTAGAAAGATCTCTCTGAGATCTTTTATTTGAGATGAAAATACATAGTGCACCTTGGAACACTCTTTTCTTTTGGTTTTTGAGTAGCTAAAACCATTGTTAAGGCCCTCAAAAACATCTTGCAAGAAGATGACGTTTAAGTGATATAAAACGTCGTAGAAAATCGATGGTTTTCTGTTGTTGTTCACCCTCCAAATGACTTCGTGAATTAAACCTGTAAACACATATTTTCCATGTGCAGCAACAACACAAGGTAAATCATTCTTCGTGCACCTATAACCATTGTGCGTTGCTTCTCTGTCGTGCCAATAACTTGCGCGCACTACTTTGTGTCGCACACCAATATCCACCGCACGTAGTTTTGGTATCGCGTGTTGATATTCCACATGAATTTCACTCTATGCATTGCACCATGCCATATTTTAGTATGCCCCCACCGCACACCAATACTCTGTGCGTAACATTAACTAAATTGTCGCATGACAACATATACCCACATTGCCCGCGCACCAACCAAACTCCTCCATGCTCTGCCAATACTGTGAACACCATGCACGCCATTATTATGTGTGTGCACACCGGACACACATTATTATGTGTATGCAAACCCCGCAATGATAAATTTATTGTGCACACCCACACACCAAAATTTTTCCATGCGGTGCCAAAATTTAGGGCATGCACCTGCACACTAACATTTTTCCACGCGGTGACAAAATTTAGTGCGCGCGCCCGCACATTAACATTTTTTCACACAACGCCCATTTTTTACATATCCCAAGATTTTTACTACGCAACATGCATTTTTAGTGCACCCACCTGCACACACTCATTTTTATGCACAACAATTCCTTGTGAATTTCGCTACAGAAATTGAGGCTTTTTCCTAACCTTTTCCCCAATTTACGATAGATATTTTGCAACTATGAAATTCATTCAATTTCATCCTAATAACACCATTTCAACCTCCTCAACAACAAATCATTGTGGGTTGACATTTCTGGAAGAGATTTTTCCCAAACTCAAGTCACAAATTGAGAATTTTTAATTATAAAATTTGCTCCAACTGTCATGGCTTCACTGTAACTTCAAATTTGACCCATTCTAGATATGAATTTGATAGAAAAAATATTAAATCAATAATATCTCACCACTTGGCCGAATTTATCCATTTTCCCATGCATTTAACCACAGAAATTGGGGCTTTTCCCAATTCTACATCATTGCTTCTAAGTTTTACCATGGACGCTCTACAAACTGAAATTTGGCCATTTCAAAATAAATCCTCTGTGACATTTTGCTTCAACTCAACTTTCTCATCCCATCTAGGCTCAATGTTGAAAATTGAAGATCTGATACCATATTGTAACATTTGTTACAGAGAAATTCCCCTACGGACAAGTGGATTCTCTCTTGGATACTAGACCCCTATAACGAAGACAGAAAATGCTATTGTGGACACTGACATTCCTTTTAGATCTAATTAATATAATGTATGAAGAGGAAGAAGAAAAGTGTACCTTTTTAATGGCGTTTGTCCTCACACAGTCGAAGTTGAGCTTTGATCCTAAGCTCCTCAATAAGTCTTGCATAACAAATAAAGATACAACAAACTTCCTATTCTACTGAGATTAGCTCAAAAACAGATCTATCTACTAGAGACAAGTTCATGAAATGTATGCAAACTTTAAAGGAAACAGACCAAGCATAGATTTATATTAATGTGAACAAAGTGGTGCATAAATCCATGGATGTAGTGCAACAACTTCACCAATATCCCTTTGTCTAGACCCTTGATCAAATAATCCACACAGAATGTTGATGCTTCAATTATATCTCCATTATGAGATCATAAGTTTGATACTTTACAATTTATCTATATCAATACCACTCATGAGATCATAAGTTTGGTATCTCTCAATCTCCATCATCTCTTTCACCATGAGAAGGCCTCCTTATATATAATTGGAGATACCAAACCACTTGAGAGATCTTTGGGATAAGTTGAAGATTCCTCTCCTTCAGTTGTGGATCTTCCCTAAGATCATGCCTTGACCTCAGATTCGAATCCAACCAACTTCAGAGATTGAGCGGATTCTTCCATGATTTATCTCAACAAACCAACATTCGCTCGGAAAGGGAAGCACTCCCCCAAAAGGGTGTACAAAGCATTTCAGTGCTCCCCTAAAGAAGGCTAGGGAGTGATGATGCTCCCTGACAGTGGGTAGGGGAGCATTGCCTTCCAAAAACAATTTTTGAGTGATTTTCTTCATGGAAAATTATTTGTACTCTTCATCAAATGATTTCTCTTCCTAAACCCAGTCTTTGAGGGTGTCATAAGTGTCCCTGTGATTTCATTAGAGGCACGAAATAGGAAATATGGAAGTATGATGTTTGCAACACTTGTAGGCGAAATGTGATTGTTGCGACATTGGTAATGACGACACTATGCCATCATCCTAATGAGTAATTTTGATGTGTAACAGATTGCCCCCAAAAGTGCAAAGTTAGAAGATGAGAACTGATGACTGAAGTACTTTGTAGAATTTTTCAATCAAGGGTACAAACTTAGAGAACCTGATAGAAGTTGCACACAACCATCAAACAAATGTTATGACATGTTTCAAACCCAAGGCATGCATACCTATGCTTGAGTGATAAACACTTTCAAGGTATGGTCGCCATAAAATACACTGCAGATCCATAATTATATTGATAAAAAGGTATAGCCACTGAAGATACAATGTGGATCTATACTCCTATGACCTGAATTGATCGTAGCTACAAATAATACATGGTGGATATATGAGACGACAAGACATAGCCATGACCAATACAAAGTGGATCTATGTAACAGTATATGTGTCAATGTTCAAAAGAAACTCTGTTGCAACCTGGGAAAAGTACAGATAAGAGTGATGAATCAACCCAGGGTCTTCTTACCGATCCCTATGTAGTATTAATCTAACCATGTGAATATATTTTTTGATGTCGAACATGGTAGAAACCACTTGATTACCGGTCAATGACGTAAGTCGTTAACACGTGTGAGGGAAATCACCATTGATGTGAATGATTCCCAAGGTACTCTAGTACATTCCAATGAATGTGAATGGATGAGATGAATTTGAACATCTATGGAATCATCCGATCAGAGGTCAATGATGTAAACTCAATGTCGGACGTGAGGAGGCCTTCCATTGAGGCATGCAGGTCCCAAGGTACTAATTGGTTTCTACGTATAGCTCCTAGATAATGTGTTGAAGTCGACGGGAATAGACTCGTTGAGGGAGGGCCTTGGTGTATACCCCATCAACGACACAAAACTGATACAGATATGTAAATGGTGGATCAAAAGAACATGGAATAACATGGGTATTGAAACAATAATTTTTGATGGTTGACTTTTGAGGCCGATACTTCCCTTGAACACTGAGGTATGATAGAAGAAAAATCGACAAGGACCAAAACTTGATAANGGCCTTCCATTGAGGCATGCAGGTCCCAAGGTACTAATTGGTTTCTACGTATAGCTCCTAGATAATGTGTTGAAGTCGACGGGAATAGACTCGTTGAGGGAGGGCCTTGGTGTATACCCCATCAACGACACAAAACTGATACATATATGTAAATGGTGGATCAAAAGAACATGGAATAACATGGGTATTGAAACAATAATTTTTGATGGTTGACTTTTGAGGCCGATACTTCCCTTGAACACTGAGGTATGATAGAAGAAAAATCGACAAGGACCAAAACTTGATAATGCAGTGGATACTGTGACTTTCGTGGGGTGACCCAAAGGAGTAAGGAAAATCAAAGGATTGGTTCAGTGCATAGGTTCAACGGATTGAAATGCGTGCAAAGATAAAATTATGTGTTCAAGGGTGACTGTAAGAATTACTAGTAATGTTCTCAAAAACTGTTTGGCTTGCTTCCTTCAATTTTTTCCCCCATCCAGATAGATGAGCACCTATGTTTATTTGAACGATCTCAAGGAGGGTAACACATGCTCGATATAAATCAACTTTGGTAAGTCCCTCTTCCTTTATTTAACGAACTGGAAGAAGTAAGGGTTTGGTCCCATATGGGCCCTTCAATGTATGGTTGTTTAATGAGTCCAGAGAAGGTAAAATCGATGGTTTTTCATGTTTAGAGAGTATGAAAAGAACTTAAATATGACTCTAGTGTTGTCCTTTTTCATAATTTTAGTCTTGCGAGGCTGAAAAAGAGATAAATTACCACTCGAAAGATGCCCTTTCAAACCTTTTAATGAGTTTGAAAGGAAGTAAGATCACTCGACAATATTTTCATGTTTAGAGAGCCTGAAACGAACATAAAGAAGACTCCAGGGGGTTCCTTTTTCATATATCCATGTGAGCCCGAAAAAGAGATAAAAGGTTACTCAGTTACATTCTCATGTTTTTACGAGCGTGAGAAAGAAGAAAGACTAAGATCGATACTTTGCCATCGGATTGAAAGCTAGTGGCTTAACTCTAGAATGATCATCAAAGGCTGGAGACATGCCCCCCAAGCTTCAATTAATTCACTGACTTTGAGGTTGTCACCAATTTATGTACTATATGGAGAAAAAGGATAAGCATGGATGAAATGAAGGTTCAAATATGAGACCTAACGAAAGACTCGACTCAACATCTATGAGATCTAGCGAAAGATGTGACCTGACAGGAGACGTGACTATTTCATTTTTTAACAAGCTTGACACAGGAAAAGAAATATGCTCAAGGCTCCAGGTTCAATCCTCAGATTTTTGTTTCATTTTTTAACGAGCTAGATATAGAGAGGAAAAATATGCTCAAGGCTCTAGGTTCAATCCCCAGATCTATGTTTCACTTTTTAATGAGCTTGCTATAGAGAGGAAAAACTATTCTCAAGACCTGTATTTCATTTTTTAACGAGCTTGCCACAAAGAGGAAAACTATGCTCCTGGCCTCTGTTTCATTTTTTAACGAGATTGCCACAGAGAGGAAAACTATGCTCATGGAATATTCTTGATCATGGCTTCTAAGAGGATAATTCTCTGGAAGGAAAACATGTCAAGGGACAAAAATTGGTCATGGCTTCCAAGAGATCTTCATTGGATGGAAGAAGAATGCTCTAGAAGGAACACATGTTGAGGGTCTCACCAGGGGTATGGAGATCAGGCTCCAATATCCCTACCAAAGATATCACCATGTCAACTACCAGATCCAAGTCATCAAAATTTGAAGTCATGGGAGACAACGCCACATAATTTACCTGTGGTAGGGGTGATATCGACTGCATATAAGACTCGGTTAGGGAGGTAATTGGGTTGATGGTCAAGTTAGGGCCAACAAATGAAAGTTGATCAATATTCACCATTCTTCCATTGTGAAATAAATATATCAAACAAAAAAAAGTGGACACAAAATCTTTCATGGCATAGACATAATATCTCCCAAGGAGTAAATCGAAATCCAAGGGGTCCTAGACTACCATAACATCAATAAAGACAGTTTTCCCTCCCAAAGTTATAGGAAATTGAGGAAGGATCCCTAAAGGGTGATTGGTTCTTCTGTTAAAAGAGAACAAAGTCTGGGTAACTAGCACAAGATGAGGATAACCTATAGCTTTCAAAGCAATAGAGGACAAAATACTAACAGACGAACCTTCATCTATCAATGTCTAAGGAATGACCTGACCACAAACCTATACGGTAATCTTGAAATGAATGTGAGAGGGAAGATGAGGTCTAGTTAGTGAACCCCAATTAAAAAGGATGGCCTCATTACTTGGAGGGGGTTTCACTGGAGAAGGAGGAATGCCCTCCAGCACGGTAGATTCTGTATCAACGAGAAAAATGTGGGCAGAATCAGGTTTACTCTCTAGAGGGAGAGTAGGGTTGATTGATGATGGGATCAGATCAACCACGTTGGCACTCTTCAAAGGAAGAGTTGGATTGACCGATGAAGTAACTGGAACAACCACTTTCACACTCTTCAGATGAAGGGTGGGACTAACCGAGGAAGGAACTAGATTAGTCACTTTGGCACTCAAAGGAAGAGTGGTATTGATCAATGGCAGAACCGAAACAACCATTTTGACACTCTTCAAATGAAGGGTGGGACTGACCGAGGAAGGGACTGGATCAATCACTTTGGAACTCCTCAAAGGAGGAGTGGCATCAACCGATGGAAAAACCAAATCGACCACTTTGGCACTCCTCAATGGAGGAGTGGGATCGACCGATGGAAGAACCGAATAGACCACTTTGGTTTCACTCTTTTGATGAAGAGTGGGGTTGATCGATGATGGAACTGGTTCAACTACTTGGGTTTGTGGTTCAATCGAGGAAAAAACTAGATTGACCACCTAATCAATCACACTGACCGAGGATGGAACCAGATTGACCAGTCTATCAAATAATGATGGGTTGGGGGAAATCTTACGATAACCTTTTGGAAGTTGAAGATTTTCAAAAAGAGAAGAATCCTCTTTCATATGAGGAAAAAGGTGAGAATAATGATCACCTTCTCATAACATAAAAGGAAACTTGACAGTTGTCTTCTTATTACCAACCTTAATGTCACTAGTTGACGGGGCATCACCAACATGTCTAGCAGAGGTTGATGATGTGGAGGATCACATTTCTAAGACCTTGGGGATACCAGGCAAATCCCTCAGAAAATGGCCACCTTTACAAAGACTACAAGGGAGTTTGGGTTTCAGATTATTTGTTGTAGTCATATTGACCTTATCAACACTCCTAGTTCTATTAACAATATCTAGTTTCTTGGATTCAACAGTTGATGTAGTTGGAGGCTTGGTCCCTTTCTGGTTATTCTTCTTCTGTTTCTGTTTCTTCTTCTTCTAATTAACCTGGTTAATTGCTTCAGAGCTTTCACTAGGAAAAGAAGGAGAAATGGAAGGAGACCTGAAAGATGAAGAAGGAGAAAGGTCAACATGAGGTTGATATGTGGGTGGTGTGCTTACATATGAAACACCTGCATTCGAGATCATCGAAGTGGAAAAAAACCATACTGGTAACCCAATTGTGAGACCTGGAAGGCTCAAAGTAGTGATGTAAGGAGGACCAATGTTTCTATAAGAAGAAAAAAAAAGGGTTCCCCTAGAAAAGGGGTTCTGTCATTGTTCATTCGAGGAACTGATGCCATAAAAATAAAACTCCAACCTAGATTCTGCTAGGGAGAACAAACAACACACGCTAAAAATCTAGTAAGAAACCAAGTGAACAAAAACTTCTCACAATGAGCACAATAGTTGGTGATGAAATCCAACATCATGGGACCAAAGTAAGAAGGGGATGAGATAGAGCGGGTGCAAAAGTTACATTGACT
>SNQJ01S0011837.1:90524-105231 GCA_010110895.2 Picea sitchensis | reverse complement strand
GTTTGGCCAACGTCGATTCCAGGTACCGTGAAGACTTTCCCCTCCACAGTCACCTTGTGTAAATACCCTAAAGAGATAGGCCACTAAGGTTACCAACTACAATAGTGATGCCTGGGGAAATAGTCGACAGTCTGATCCATGGGTATCTAGCCCGAGATCAACTTGAAAGGCTTCCACTCATCATTGTGGGTATACCTTCAAGCGACCCCCATAATACACACAATATCTACACCAAGACCAACAAAGTAGGGTGAGTAACGCTGCTAGTCTCAATGCGACCTCAGGTTTGACCCTTGTGTGAGAAGGGCTTCCCAGGACAAAATGTAGCAATTGGATTTCACTGCTCCCTAACACAAGATTCTATGTTTGTTTGCATCTTTGGAAAGTTATCTTTCACACCTACTCCAAATCCCTACAACTAATATAATGTAGGTTTGCTACTAGAAAATGTAGAAATGTCTAATCAATTTTAGTTTAGCACTTTATTTTTAAGGTTGTTGTTACTCAAAAGGAAAATGGCATGGACAATATGGTGTTTTGACCGACTCGAAAGCTATGCAAATATATGAATATGAAATCTTTTCATTTCGATGAAATATATGGTACGAGAAGGAGAAAACATTCATCATTTCAGATGTACAATGTCCCAAAATGTCAAAAAACATGCAATTCTGCTACTTCAAATGCAACCTAGTTTCATGACCCAAAAGCAAGAATGCAGTCAAAACAATGAGAACTGAAAGAAAAAAAGTATAAGATTGTTCTAAAAAGAACTCAATCAAGGATTTGACCACCAGCAAGCATTCAAAGAGTACAATAAAATGCAGAGAAGAATCCAAGAAATGACAGGGAGGAAGAGAAAATACGCAAACTGTCTTGACAAAACAAGCAACTAGAAAGGGAATTTCACATTTTTGAAAGAGGTTTCAAGCTCCAAACAAGACAATAGGGGTGATATGAATCAAATACCAACCTAAAGAACTTCACAAACCAACCACAAACTCCGGGTAAAGAGTACTACAAAACAGGCTGCAAAAGACTCAGCAAAAGACGACAATTTCACTCAAAAAAGACACTAGCGCTCCCCTAGAAGGGTGAACAGAGTGTTGCAACTCCCCCTAAGACACTGTAGGGGAGCACTATCACTATAGTATGGCCTTCATGGGGGCGTTGGTGTTCCCAGAAACTTAGAAAAATAGCCAAAAACCATGCAAAAACTCACCCAGAATGCTTGAAAATTGGGGAATTTGCTAGTGAAGGTAGGAGAAGTTTAATGGATGATGAACAACTAGGAATTTCTTGGGAAAAGGCCTCAAATATCAAAAGGAAAAGTATAAAATTGATCCAGATTATTTTTGGCACGAAATGAGAGAAGAGATATAATAAACAAATGCACAGATATATCGCAGATATTCAATAATACAACAGAAATGTACCACAGATGCAACCATAAACATAGATATATAGTAATACATGATTTATATTAATGAAATAAATGTACAGAGACTGTAAAAATACAGAGTGAAAGACTCGCTAGAATGGTGGCAGCTTATCTCTGAGAAGAGATGTGACTGCTACTCGCATTCACAAGAAGATGGTTACAATGAGGCTTTGAAGGCATTTTTACAATAAATATGAATACCCAAAACCCTAGACATCCAAAAACCTAACCCTAGGTGATGAAATGCCAAAAGTCATGCGGGCCCCATTTGGGTAAGTGAGTACATCAACTTCCCGGGGTCGTAACTTTTGCATACGATCTCTGTTTTAGGCATGTGATAGCTAGTTGGAAAGGTATTGTCAAGGAGATTCATTTTGGGGGATCAATAATTCCTTCAAATATCATTGAGAACCTCGATCTTGAAAAACCTTCATTTGGGCCCTCAAAATGGCCCCAGAAGTTAAAACCTGCTAAAAATAGTAAATTGCCAAAATTGTTAGAAAACTGTTTTGAGCTAGCTAGAAAAGGTGGGTGGCCACCAATATCCACCTGGATCAAAAATACCTTTGAATCTCCTTACAAAAAGTTTTCACTCAGTCAGATTAATGAGAAGAAAACGACAAATTGACTCTAAATGTCAAAGATAAAGAGTTATTTCAAGGTAAGGAAGAAACATCAAAATTCCAAACAAAAGGTGGTCAATTCTCAGAGAACAGAGTGTTGAAGGCCAATACCAAGATGTACTGAGGTTGTAAGACTCCTGAGCAGATGCCAAAATAAAAAAATGAACTCAGAGAATGAAACCCTAGAAGATTTTTCACAGAAAAGGGGAAACACTCTCGTGTAAAGGGCACCAGAGCGTTCCAACGCTTTGTATAAGACCAACAGGGTGCACCAGCACTCTGATAGAAAAGGCAAGGGACCGCTAGGCTCTTAAAGTTTAGAAAAATAGAAAGAAAATAAAAAATTCAACCAAACTCAGACAATCAGAGTGAATATGATGAAATAAAGAGACAATCAACAGATCTGAGAATCAGAGACACGGTATGGAGAAGGTCAAAGAATGAGAAAAGGACAAAACAATACCTAGGAAAGGAAACAAAAATCAAAGTCCCTCCCCAGTGAAGTCACCAATTTCTGTTATAGAGAAATTCCCTTGCGGACAAGTGGATTCTCTCTTGGATACTAGACCCCTATAACCAAGACATAAAATGCTATTGTGGACAATGACATTCCTTTTAGATCTAATTAAGCTAATGTATGAAAAGGATGAATAAAAGTGTACCTTTTTAATCGACTTTGTCCTCGCATAGTCCAAGTTGAGCTTCAATCCTAAGCTCCTCAATAAGTCCTGTAGAACAAAGAAAGATACAACAAACTTCATATTCTATTGAGATTATCTCAAAAATAGATCTATCTACTAGAGACAAGTTCATGAAATGTATGCAAACTTTAAAGGAAATAGGCCAAGCATAGATTTATATCAATGAGAACAAAGTGGTTCTTACAACCATGAATGTACTATTGCAGCTTCACCAAGCTCCCTTTGTCCAGACCCTTTCTCAAATAATCCACACAGAATGTTGATGCTTCAATGATATCTCCATTATGAGATCATAAGTTTGATACTTCACAATTTCTCTATATCAATACCACTCATGAGATCATAAGTTTGGTATCTCTCAATCTCCATCATATCTTTCACCATGATAAGGCCTCCTTATATAATCTTGGAGAGACCCAACCACTTGAGATATCTTTGGGATAAGTTGAGGATTCCTCTCCTTCAGTTGTGGATCTTCCCTAAGATCATGCCTTGACCTCAGATTTGAATCCAACCAACTTCAGAGATTGAGGGGATTCTTCCTTTATTTATCTCAACAAACCAAAATTCACTTAGAAAGGGAAGCGCTCCCCCAAAAGGTGCACAAAGCATTTCAACGCTCCCCCAAAGAAGGCTAGGGAGAACCTACTCTCCCTGATAGTGGGTAGGGCTATGATGCCTTCCAAAAATAATTTTCGAGTGGTTTTGTTCATGGAAAATTCTTTGTACTCTTCATCAAATGATTTCTCTTCCTAAAACCATTCTTTGAGGGTGTCTTAAGTGTCCCTATGATGTCGTTAGAGGCACGACATAGGCAAGATGGAAATATGATGATTGCGACACTTGTAGCGGAAATGCGACAGTTGCGACATTTGTAGTGAAGACACTAGGCCATCATCCTAATGAGAAATTTTGATGTGTAACAGAGAAATCCCCTTGCGGACAAGTGGATTCTCTCTTGGATGCTAGACCCCTATAACCAAGACATAAAATGCTATTGTGGACACTGACATTCCTTTTAGATCTAATTAAGCTAATGTCTGAAGAGGAAGAAGAAAAGAGTACCTTTTTAATGGCATTTTTCCTTGCACAATCCAAGTTGAGCTTCGATCATAAGCTCCTCAATAAATCATGTAGAACAAACAAAGATACAACAAACTTCCTATTCTACTGAGATTAGCTCAAAAATAGATCTATCTACTAGAGACAAGTTCATGAAATGTACGCAAACTTTAAAGGAAATAGGCCAAGCATAGATTTATATAAATGAGAAAAAAGTGGTTCTTACATCCATGAATGTAGTGCAGCAACTTCACCAAGATCTCTTTGTCCAGACCCTTTCTCAAATAATCCACATAGAATGTTGATGCTTCAATTATATCTCCCTTATGAGATCATAAGTTTGATACTTCACAATTTCTCTATATCAATACCACTCATGAGATCATAATTTTGGTATCTCTCAATCTCCATCATCTCTTTCACCATGAGAAGGAATCCTTATATAATCTTGGAGATACCCAACCACTTGAGAGATCTTTGGGATAAGTTGAGGATTTCTCTCTTTCAGTTGTGGATCTTCCCTAACATCATGCCTTGACCTCATATTCAAACCCAAACAACTTCAGAGATTGAGGGGATTCTTCCCTAATTTATCTCAACCAACCAAAATTCACTCAGAAAGGGAATCTCTCCCCCAAAAGGGTGCACAGAGCATTTCAACACTCCCCCAAAGAAGGCTAGGGAGCATCAACATTCCCTGACAGTGGGTAGGGGAGCGTTGCCTTCCAAAAATAACTTTTGAGTGGTTTTCTTCATGGAAAATTATTTGTACTCTTCATCAAATGATTTCTCTTCCTAAAACCAGTCTTAAGTGTCCCTGCAATGTCATTAGAGGAACAACATAGGAAATATGGAAGTATGATGTTTGCAACACTTTTAGGCGAAATGCAACACTTGCGACATTGGTAATGACGACACTAGGCCATCATCCTAATGAGTAATTTTGATGTGTAAAACTTGGCCACCTAGGCCAGGCCACGATACATGAGAGAACACTTTATTTCTCTCTTAGGAACATATTATAACATAGCCAGCATCCAACTCAGCTATGGCACATGAATTTTTCAAACTGCATGCAATTAAAATATATACACACATAGCTCTTGTTGAAACATATATATAAAACGTAAACAGAAAAATAAATTATGTAAATGCGCAGATTCATACCTAAATAACAGTAACCATATACATGCATCATATACAGGGATTACCCATACACATAAAGAAAATTATAATCACACGTATAATAAACCCATAAAAATAAACACATACATAA
Source organism: Picea sitchensis (assembly GCA_010110895.2). NCBI lineage: Eukaryota > Viridiplantae > Streptophyta > Pinopsida > Pinales > Pinaceae > Picea > Picea sitchensis. The sequence continues at coordinate 100,128 of SNQJ01S0011837.1, read as the reverse complement.
CAATGAAGCATGTAAATTTATCACACAGTTGACACTTATCTTGGTCATAATATCACCAACTGCGTGCAGACCTTCCACGGACCTCCCAGCATTAGACCACACTCCTCATCACTCTCAATAGTGAGTCACCCCAAAGCTGGGACTAAACTCCACCCAGGTAAAGGGATTCCTAACCAGGCTAATGGCGCATAGACAACAAGAAATACTTTGTCATAGGTTCCAACTCAAGCTAACATCCTATAGTCCCTCATTCACCACATGCCTATCCCAACCCATGAAGTGTGCCCCTTCTTTGCTCAACAGTCCTTCGGCTGCTCCACTTCCTTTCTAGCTTCAACAATAGGCCGGACATGAAGTCTCAGAGCCTTGTAGCTACAGCTTAGCACCTTCAGGAAATCAATTCCCAACAATTCTTTCACCCAGAGAATTTCTCACGGGCCTGATAACCCGCCTCTTCAATATCCCACAGGTCTGACAACCCACTTCTTCAATCCCTCTCCCAAGCTAACCATCTACACAAATGAGTATGGCTATGGATACAGGTTCAAATATAGCGACATGAAGGTATGGAGGTTAACTAAATGAGTGAGTGAAAACTCATGGAATGGTTTCCTGCATGCTCGAATGATGGAAGGAATGACGGAAAAAATGATGGATGAAATGAACTAAGTCCAAACAATATGTATGCATGTCCCCAAATTGACACTTGTCATGTTGGGAGCTACTTTGGCCCACTTGTCCCCAACTTTGGAACTTAGGATAAAATAATTATCCATACTTTATATTTTAATAAATATTAATATAATATTCCTTTTTGGCTTAAGCTCCCTAGATTAGCCCTTTTCCTTAACTTTTATCCCTCCCTTTCCTTAACTAGTGGAGGTTAGTCCCCCGTACTCTTTTATCTTGGTTGATCTGCGTGCATTGATATATTTTACATTAATGCTGAGACATATACAAAAGTAGGTGCACTGGCCTTCAACATCTAGGCTCTTCAGCCTAATAATCACAAATTGGCTCACCAACCTATAAAACACAACATATACATAAAGGCTCCTTGGCCTCAAAATCGTACACACTTATGTTGTTGCACGTGACATCTTGGAATGTGCACACTGCCTCATTTTACTGTGCAGTGCATGCATGCACTATGCCATGAAAGGTACATACAACAATGATATCAAACAACTCACCAACTTAAGTACATTTGCATTTACATTTACTATTGGGTTAATCCTAGGGATATTACACTACACATTTATTCCTATTAAACATTTGGGAATTTCATCAGTGCAATATTCTTTTGATCGGAATAGGTCTGGATCTTGTTGGCACCATTATTTGAGTCTTATTCCATTGGATTTCTCTCTTCTCCCTTATCACATTCATACCTATCATTTTTTAGCAATTTGTTTTTTTTTGTGGACCCAACCCCCTTCCAAGACCCTTATTTGGGATTTACCCCATTGGATTCAACTCGTCACCCTGATCGTTGTGATACACTTCACCCATAACCCATTTTCTATGTGGTCCCACCTACCCCTTTTTGTGATCCCTCATCATCATGACCCATACCCATATCCAAGACTTGGAAGCTCGCTTCACTACCTTGCACTTTAATTTCATAGAAACCCAACAAGAAGTGCGATAAATCGGTGTCAATATTTCCACCATCAATCAAAAGATGCATTCCCCCATCACTGCCTCCATTGCAAAACTCAAACAAGAGCTCAAGGAAGAGCTCAAACAAGACATTACTACCCATCTTGAATATGTTGCTATGAGGATCTACGCCTAGACGCATATCCCTGCATATCTTCCCTTATCTGACCCACCTTTGCATACCGAAGGTGAAACTTCCTCTCATTCCCAAAATATTCAGCCCCATCACTTTCAGTGTGACCTACGCCTTCCATGTGTGAATGTGACCAAATTTGATGGATTGGATCCCACTGGCTAGGTAACTCAAATGGAACATTAATTCTCTTTGTATAACATTACATATGAGTTGGAAAAACTCTGGTATGGTGTTCTCCATCTAGATAAAGAATGTTGGAAATGGAGAAAAAAATCCCGCCAAGGGTATGTGGATTGGACACACTTTGTGGTAGAGATTTAAGAATGATTTGACACTGACACCAACCATTTAGGTTGTTTGAAAAAGTTGAAACAATATGGCATAGTGGAATACTTTATAGTTTCTTTTGAGCAACTGGATTTTCATACAGAGGGCATGTCTGATGCTTTTTTTCAAGAATGTTTTATCAGTGGCCTTAAGGATGAGATTCGTGCTCATTTCCTCATGGATTGGCCTTAGAGTTGGTGGATGCTACTAAAAGAGATAAGGAAGCACAACAGGTTGTCTCTTCTCAAAACCGCAAACCCTCCTTTATTCCTTGCACTAAACCAGTAACTCCCACTCCTCCTTATACTCCACTAAATATCCAAAAATTGACTAAGGATGAAATGGTTGAATTCCAACTCAAAGGCCTTTGTTATAATTGTGATGACAAATATTTTCCGGGACACAAGTGTAAGAAACAAAATATTTTTATGGCCATCTCGGAGGATGTTTTGGAAGAGGATGTTGAGGCTCCTATTGTGTCTGTGTCACCTGAACCCAATGACATAACCCCTCCCTTAGACCCTCCCAAAGTAGAACCGGTCATTTCCCTAAATGATCTCACTAGATTCTCTTCTCCCGAAACCCTCAAGCTAATTGGTTACATCAAGCATAAGAAGGTCATCATTCTTGTTGATAGTGGCAGAACCCATAATTTTATTCATCATCACATTTCCCAAGAAAGTAATTGGTATATCCATGCAGTCAATAATTTCCAAATCATGATTTCCAATGGTGGGTCCATGAAATGTGGAGGGCATTGTGAAAATGTGTGTCTCCAAATTGGTGAATACCATCTGAAATCTCATATGTTTTCTATCGACATGGGTAGTTGTGACATTGTGTTGGGTGCATAATGGATAAGGACTTTGGTTCCCATTCTCATGGATTTTAAATAATTAACCATGAAATTTGACAAAGAGGGCCAACAATATAAGTTTCAAGGCATCATCGTTGGTTCCCCGGAGATCATTAGTTCCCATAGCATGGAAAAGCTACTCAAAAAAGGTCATTCTGGAATTATTGCCCAACTCCATGCCATATAAGACATTGAGACACCCTCTATGCCATAGGACCTCCAATCCATCATCTCTAAACATCAAGTGGTATTTTCCACTCCCCAGGGAGTCCCTCCTTCCCATGGTGTTCATGATCATTCCATTCCCCTTGTCCCAAGAATCCTTCCTCCCAATATCCATCCCTATCGTCACCCCTTTTCCCAAAAAAATGAAATTGAGAAAATGGTTCAAGAACTGCTCAACACAGGTGTTATTCTCCATAGTACAAGCCCATATTATTCTCCTATGATCATGGTTCTTAAGAAAGAAGGTTATTGGTGCATGTGTTCTGACTTCCGTGCCCTCAACAAACTCACCATTAAAGGAAAATTTCCCATTCCTTTCATTGATGACCTCTTGGATGAATTGAGTGGTGCCTAATTCTTTACTAAACTTGATATTCATTCAGGCTACCACTAGATCCATATGAAAGAAGAAGACATTCCTAAGACTTCCTTTAGAACTCAAGAGGGCCACTATGAGTTTTTGGTCATGCCCTTTGTCTTGTGTAATGCTTCCTCCAATTTCCAAAGCCTCATGAATCATGTCTTTCATCGTTTTCTCCATCATTTTGTGTTAGTTTTCTTTGATGATATCCTCATCTATAGAAAAACCTAGACAGACCATCTTGGTCATGTGGATCGATTTCTCCATCTACTCTCTGAGCACCAACTTTTCCTCAAACAATCTAAATGTTCTTTTGGTGCATCGGAAGTTGAGTACTTGGGTCATCTTGTGGGAAAGGCCAACATCAGGGTGGATCCTAAAAATAATGAAGATATGAAAGATTGGCCTCACCCAAACACTCAAAATCTTGCGGAGATTTTTGGGTTTAACACGTTATTACCGCAAGTTTGTTAAGAATTATGGAAATATTTCATCTCCTCTCACTGCACTCCTTAAAAATAATTCTTTCACTTGGACTCCAACAACTTCTCAGGATTTTCAAAGCTTGAAGATGGCCATGTGCACCACTCCTGTCCTAGCCCTTTCCGATTTCAAAAATACCTTTGTCCTGGAAAGTGATGCTTCTAGGAAAGGAATTGGTGTTGTCCTTATGCAAGAGGGTCGTCCTTTGGCCTTTACCAACAAATAACCATATGAGAGAAATTTGGGAAAATCAATCTATGAAAATGAAATGTTGGCTATTCTACATGTCATGGATGTTTGGTGCCCTTATCTATTAGGGAAACACTTCCAAATTAATACAGATCATCAAATCCTTAAGTATTTTATGGAACAATGCATTTCCTCCCCCAAGAAACAAAAATGGGTGACTAAGCTCTTTGGATATGATTATGAGATCATTTATATGAAAGGAAAAGACAATGTGGTTGTTGATGCACTTTCTCGAAAATATGAAGATGAAGGGTCCCTTTTGTCTCTCTCCTTCATTATACTAGATTGGCTCCAAGATGTTCACCATGAATGGCTACTCGACCCCAAAAGTTTGCATCTAATACAACAATTGTAGTCCAATTCTCTAGTTTCCCCAAGGTACTCTTGGCTCAATGAGGAGCTTCAATACAAAGGTCATTTGTATTTAAGTAAACAGTCAAAACTTAAATCCACGATACTTTTTTAGCTTCATGCTACACCCACAGTTGGGAACTCTGGGTTTACCAAAACCTATGACCAATTCAAACGTTCTTTTTTCAAGTATGGTATGAAACAGGAAGTTCATAATTCTGTGGCTGAATGTGATGTGTGTCAATGAAACAAGGGATACATTTTCAAATCTCTGGGAACACTAAAACTGCTTTCGATTCCACCTACTATTTGGCAAGATATCTCTATGGATTGTATTGTAGGATTACCTAAAATCAAGCAATAAATTAGTCATTATGGTGGTAGTTGATCATATTTCCAAGTATTCTCATTTATGTTCTCTTCAACACCCATTTACATCATCCAGTGTGGCTCAACTTTTCATGGATCAAGTCTTCAAGGTTCATGGCATGTGGCATTCTATTGTTTCTGATTGTGACCCAACTTTCACCAGCAATTTTTGGCAAGAATTTTTCAAGCTACAAGGAACCCAATTCCATGATATATATGGATATTGGTGGACACAAACCTTTTCCAACTGGCTCAAAAACAGTTTTTTGACAATTTTGGCAATTTACTATTTTTAGTAGTTTTAACTTCCAGGGCCATTTTGAGGGCCTAAATGAAAGTTTTTTTGGAATATATCTCTTCAATTATAGACAAAGGAATAATTGATCCCCCAAAATGAATCTCCTCAATTATACCTTTCCAACGGGCTATCACACGCCTAAAATGGATATCGTATGCAAAAGTTACGACCCCGAGAAGTTGATGTACTAACTTACCCAAACGGGGCCCACATGACTTTTGGCGCTTCATCTCCTAGGGCTAGGTTTTTGGATGTCTAGGGTTTTGGGAATTCTTTATTATTGTAAAAAGGCCTTCAGAGACTCATTGTAACCTTCTTCTTGCGAATGCGCACTGCCGTCACATCTCTTCTCAGAGATAATCCACCACCATTCTAGCAAGCTTCTTTCCGCTGCATTTTACAGTTTTAGCTTATTTCGTTATTGAATAGAAAACCGATTTTACTGTATCTCTATTATTTTTTGTTAAGACCCTGTTAATAATCTGTATTCATTTCGTTATGCTCATAAAATCCAAATAAGTGGTATCAGAGCGGTTTTCTCCTTGTTGTCTTAATGCATATCCCCAACGAGGTCGGAGTATAAAGAGTTGGGTCTCGAGCTTGTTTTTCTTGAGGAAAGAAGCTCTCACACACCCAAGTGACCTCCCATGGCAGGAGAAAAGAAAGATGATGGGACAAGATATCCTTTCAAACTATTGATTGAGGAAGCCCTCACGCAACATAGGAACGAGATGATGGATAGTTTCACACAAATCCTTCGGCGGCTACCAACAGGGGACTCATCTTCTTCGAACGGAGGTGTCGCCCCCTTCAAGGTATAAATAAACTTCGATATTCCTATATTTGAAGGTCAGATATATGCAGATGCTGTAGAAAAGTGGTTGAATCTACTAGAATATTATTTTTCTGTCCATAACTTTTCGAATAAAGAAAAGATTACTTTTGCGCTCCTCAAAGCCATTCCCCATGTCAAATATTGGTGGGAAACTTTATGTGAGCAAAAGGAAACAGAGGAAACCTCATTATTTTCATTCACGGCCACCTGGGAATCCTTTAGGGATGCTATTAAGGAACCACTGCCCAATGGGCCAGACTATTGTTACTCTTTGTTAGAGAATGAGGATATCAAGCGACAGATCCAAGAACGGCTCCACAAGGGGCACATCTGCCCCATCTCATCACCTTGCGGGAGCCCAATCTTGCTGGTACAGAAGAAAGATGGAACTTGGTGACTATGTATTGATTACCGAGCTCTGAATAAAATCACATTTAGAAACTAGTACTCGATTCCCTGAATCATTGACCTCCTTGATCAACTCACGGGGGCCACATACTTCAGTAAGATTGATCTAAATTTTGGCTACCACTAGGTCCCAATAGAATAGATAGATGTATGGAAGACCGCCTTCAAGTCAAAGGAAGGCCTTTTTGAATGGTTGGTCATGCCCTTTGGTTTGCCAAATTCTCCAGCCACTTTCATGAGGATGATGGACGATATCCTACGACCATTCACCAATACTTTTGTAGTGGTGTATCTGGATGACATTCTAATTTACAGTAGGACATGGTATGACCACTTGCAGCATATTCAATAGGTTATGCACACCTTGCGGTAGCACAAGCTATACGCCAACTTGGAAAAATGCTCCTTCGGCATGGACAGGGTCCATTACATGGGATACATCATTGATCAACATGGCGTACACGTCGATCCAACCAAGATCCAAGTCATCCGTGACTAGCCATCCCCAACAACACTCACTGATCTTCAGAGCTTCTTGGGCCTTGCCAATTTCTACCGCAGGTTCGTGTTGGGTTTCTCCCATATTGCATGGGCCCTCAGCCAAATAAACAGAGGTGGTGGTAAGGTGAAATTTGCGTGGGGTCGGTCCCAACTATTAGAAAAACAGGACCGTGGAGAAATAAAATAAAAACAAATGCGAAAACAAAACACAAAAGATACACAATACAAGAGAGACACAGATTTATGTGGTTCACCCAGTGTGGGCTATGTCCACTAGAGAAATTGCCAGGTCCTTCCTTTATTATTATCCAACAAATGAAGGGATACAACCTACAACAAAACCCATTGTAACTTTTGGCCTTGCCAATTTCTACCGTGTTCGTGGTTGGGTTTCTCCTCGAGTATTGTAATGGCCCTAAATAAACAGAGGTGGTGGTGGGGCAGGAAATTTTAGTGTAACGTATTGTCCCATTAGAAAAACAGGACCGGAGAAATAAAATAAAACAAATGCGAAAACAAACACAAAAGATACAATACAAGAGAGACACGATTTACGTGGTTCACCCAGTTGTATGCGTCCACTAGAGAATTTCGCTGTGTCCCCTTTATTATTATCCAACAAAATGAAGGGATACAACCTACAACAAAACCCATTGTAACTTCCTCTCTTTATCTCACACGCTTCCTTCAATACAATATTTCCATCAATCATAGCCGCAATACATTTCCCTCATAAAAGAGGGTTTCCTTCTAGGGAAAAACCCTAACATAATCTCTACCGTTAGATCTGGCGAATCTTATAATGAACGCTCCATTTACAATGAAATTACAATATACATTTACAGGCATTTTTTCCTTCGTGGACTTGCCCCCGACACCACTGGGGCCCGCCGGTTCCCTGCATCTCTGTAGCTGGGATAGCCCCCTCGACCCCTCAAGTAGGGCAGGTATTCTACACTCCCCCCAATGGAAGAGTGTACATAATTGGGTGTAAATTCTTCATGAGGTATGCTAAACATGGTCGAAAAGCAAGGACCTCAATCGAAGATAACTGCTCCATTAAACCAATAGTCTCCCACTTGAGATCGGATCTCAACAACTCCACCGTTGATGTATATGTTGGACTTTGAACCCTTGGACCTAGAAAAATTTCTCATATTCATCTTCATTCTTGAAGACCAACTGAACCAAGTAGAACTCAGTTTCCCCCTTGTTACTCCCTTTGTTAACATGTCTCTGAGGGATGCTGGCTAGTGTGTATCTTTCCAACATCAAACGAGTATTCCAAGGTGGATTGTATGAAGTGGTACCTCAACTATATATGCTTAGTCTTCGAATGGAAGGTCGAGTTCTTCCAAGGTGAATGGCATTCGACTATCACAAGATAACCTCGCTCTTCCTGCTTCTTTCCCAATTCTTCCATAAACCCTCTCAGAATCCAAATAACTTCTTTATTGGCCTCCTCAGAGAAGAAACATACTTTGCCTCTCGCTTTTCAAAGTGAAACAACCTTTGCAGCTTCAAATCCAACTTACCGCTATTCCACCTATAGTAAAACATACCTCATGGTGCTCCTCCTCCGTTCTTTATCACCTGCCATATCCTAATCAACATATCCCCCAGAGAAAGTAAGGTTTGAACTTCCAAACATAATGCATGAGAAATTCCTCTCCACACCATAATCCACTTTAACGCCTCCCAATGTTCTTTTACCTAGATTGTTCATATACCGCTCACAACTCCTAATCGTGATGTGCAATATCTGGTCTTGGGTAAACCATCGCATACATCAAGTCATTTAACTATTGACAGCTCAACTATTGATGAATAAGGGACCCTGGACATGTATTCTATATCCTCCTGTGTCTTGGGACACATTTCCTTAGTTAATTTGAAATGGCTGGCCAAAGGTGTACTAACTGGTTTTGCATTCTACATTCTAAACCTCTCCAACACCTTCTCTGTGTACTCACCCTGAGACAATGTCGATTTACAATTTTTTCTGTCTCTTGTTATTCTCATGCCAAGGATTTTCTTTGCAGCACCCAAATCCTTCATCGCAAATGAATTGGCTAATTTCTTCTTGAGCACATTTATATCCTGCATATTAGACCTTGCAACAAGCATGTCATGTACATACAATAGCAAGATAATAAAGTTTCCATTTTTTAGCCTTTTAAAATAAACACAGTGATCAGAATGACATCTACTATAACCCTTTTCTATCATAAACCTGTCAAATTTCAAATACCACTCCCTTGGAGCTTGCTTTAGGCCATACAATCTCTTCTTCAACCTACATACTAAATTCTCCTTCCCTTTGACCTCATACCCCTATGGCTACTGTATATAAATCTCTTCCTCTAAATCCCCATGGAGAAAAGTTATTTCTACATCTAACTGTTTAAGATGCAAATCTTCTACTGCCACAAGACTTAAAATAGTCCTAATTGAAGTCATTTTAACAATAGGAGAAAATATTTCATCAAAATCTATACCTTTCTTTTGTGCAAACCCCTTTACAACAAGTCTAGCCTTGTACC